>OZ038381.1:32729748-32782248 GCA_964036045.1 Eutreptiella sp. 'Long Island Sound 2002' | reverse complement strand
TATATATATATATATATATATATATGTATATATATATATATATATATATATATATATATATATATTACTACACCCCTCTCCCCTTAAATTTAGCTAACAAGCAACAACAACAACAACAACAACAAGCATGTCACCGTTTCGTTTTGGCCACTGCACCTTCCCATCGCCTCGGGCTTGACTCTACCTTAGCCATCCTAGAGCCTAGGTGGTGCCCTTGCCAAATCCAAGTTTTGAACCAAAAACTCACCGGTGGCGGCCCGGGGCGGGGGCGCCAAGTCGGGAGGTGCCCTCGGAATTCGTTTTTGAGCCACGTAGCCCAAGATACTGCCCGTGCTTGGTTTCGGGGGGTTGGTGCACATTGCGCAGTTTTTGAGGCTTTTTGGCGCCTTTTTGGGCCGTTTCTCGGACATATCGTGGAGTTAGAGGGCACCAAAGGTCCCTTGGTCACGAGAAAGTCAAGCCGCACGTGCAGTGTAGCAGCCGTTTGCCTTAGTTTGGCTGTTTTGAACCCTTACTAGGGCTGTTTTGGGCGAAAAATGGCTGTTTTTGGCCCAAGACTGCGCAGATTTGGGAGGGCACCTCCCGACTTGGCGCCCCCGCCCCGGGCCGCCACCGGTGAGTTTTTGGTTCAAAACTTGGATTTGGCAAGGGCACCACCTAGGCTCTAGGATGGCTAAGGTAGAGTCAAGCCCGAGGCGATGGGAAGGTGCAGTGGCCAAAACGAAACGGTGACATGCTTGTTGTTGTTGTTGTTGTTGTTGCTTGTTAGCTAAATTTAAGGGGAGAGGGGTGTAGTAATATATATATATATATATATATATATATATATATATATATATATATATATATATATATATATATATATATATATATATATATATATATATATATATATATATATATATATATATATATATATATATATATATATATATATATATATATATATATATATATATATATATATATATATATATATATATATATATATATATATATATATATATATATATATATATATATATATATATATATATATATATATATATATATATATATATATATATATATATATATATATATATATATATATATATATATATATATATATATATATATATATATATATATATATATATATATATATATATATATATATATATATATATATATATATATATATATATATATATATATATATATATATATATATATATATATATATATATATTACTACACCCCTCTCCCCTTAAATTTAGCTAACAAGCAACAACAACAACAACAACAACAAGCATGTCACCGTTTCGTTTTGGCCACTGCACCTTCCCATCGCCTCGGGCTTGACTCTACCTTAGCCATCCTAGAGCCTAGGTGGTGCCCTTGCGAAATCCAAGTTTTGAACCAAAAACTCACCGGTGGCGGCCCGGGGCGGGGGCGCCAAGTCGGGAGGTGCCCTCCCAAATCTGCGCAGTCTTGGGCCAAAAACAGCCATTTTTCGCCCAAAACAGCCCTAGTAAGGGTTCAAAACAGCCAAACTAAGGCAAACGGGTGCTACACTGCACGTGCGGCTTGACTTTCTCGTGACCAAGGGACCTTTGGTGCCCTCTAACTCCACGATATGTCCGAGAAACGGCCCAAAAAGGCGCCAAAAAGCCTCAAAAACTGCGCAATGTGCACCAACCCCCCGAAACCCAGCACGGGCAGTATCTTGGGCTACGTGGCTCAAAAACGAATTCCGAGGGCACCTAGTCCACCCGCAACCCCCCACTTTTTATGGTTTCCAGGCCTCAGAATCACCCAACGAGACACGTAGACCCCCGTACCAATGGTCACTTGGTGCAGCCAGAGGCCCGGCTAGCCCACGCACAGTGGGGGCCAACGGTGGGTTCACCAGGGTCCCCATGGCGAAAAAAAACATTTTTTCCAAAGTTGTTCCTACACCTCTTGGGATGCTCAAACAAGTGTTTTTGGGCCATTTTCAGCCCGTGGTGGCGCGTTTTGGGCCATGGAAAATCCCAAAATGCCTTGAAAATGGGCCATTTTGGGACCAACAATGGGTCAAAAATGGGTCAAAAACGCGTTTTTCCAAAAGTGATCCTGGGCATTTGGGATGCTCAAACAAGTTTTTTTAGCCCGTTTTAAGCCCGTTTTGACCGAGTTTAGCCCCTTCCACCACATGTATGCACCACTTTGTGCCCTTCGCACGTACCTTAGAGCCGTGTGGTGGAGCCACCTAGAGTTGGGAGAGGGGTGTAGATTGGAGGATATATAAATATATATATATATATCCTCCAATCTACACCCCTCTCCCAACTCTAGGTGGCTCCACCACACGGCTCTAAGGTACGTGCGAAGGGCACAAAGTGGTGCATACATGTGGTGGAAGGGGCTAAACTCGATCAAAACGGGCTCAAACTGGGCTAAAAACACTTGTTGGAGCATCCCAAATGGTTTAGGATCACTTTTGAAAAAACACGTTTTTGACCCTTTTTTGACCCATTTTTGGTCCCAAAATGGCCCATTTTCAAGGCATTTTGGGATTTTCCATGAGCCAAAACCCATCGCCACGGGCTCAAAATGGGCTAAAAACACTTGTTCGAGCATCATAAATGGTCCAGGATCACTTTTGGAAAAACGCGGTTTTGACCAATTTTTGACCCACTGTTGGTCCCAAAACGGCCCATTTTCAAGGCATTTTGGGATTTTCCATGGCCCAAAACGCGCCACCACGGGCTCGAAACGGCCTAAAAACACTTGTTTGAGCATCCCAAGTGGTCTAGGAACAACTTTGGAAAAAATGATTTTTTTCGCCCTGGGGACCCTGGTGGACCCACCGTTGGCCCCCACTGTGCGTGGGCTGGCCGGCCCTCCGGCTGCACCAAGTGACCACTGGTACGGGGGTCTATGTGTCTCGTTGGGCGATTCTGAGGCTTGGAAATCACAAAAAGTGGGGGGTTGCGGGTGGACTAGGTGCCCTCGGAATTCGTTTTTGAGCCTCTAGCCGAAGATACGGCCCGTGCTTGGTTTCGGGGTGCTGGTGACATTGCGCAGTTTTTGGGGCTTTTTGGCGCCTTTTTGGGCCGTTTCTCGGACATATCGTGGAGTTAGAGGGCACCAAAGGTCCCTTGGTCAGGAGAAAGTCAAGCCGCACGTGAAGTGTAGCAGCCGTTTGCCTTCGTTTGGCTGTTTTGAACCCTTACTAGGGCTGTTTCGGGCGAAAAATGGCTGTTTTTGGCCCAAAGCTGCGCAGATTTGGGAGGGCACCTCCCGACTTGGCGCCCCCGCCCCGGGCCGCCACCGGTGAGTTTTTGGCTCAAAACTTGGATTTGGCAAGGGCACCACCTAGGCTCTAAGATGACTAAAGTAGAGTCAAGCCCGAGGCGATGGGAAGGTGCAGTGGCCAAAACGGAATGGCGACGTGCTTGTTGTTGTTGTTGTTGTTGTTGCTTGTTAGCTAAATTTAAGGGGAGAGGGGTGTAGTAATATATATATATATATATATATATATATGGCATATGCGCAGGCCCTGGCCGCATACCGGCGGAAAGCCGCGGGGGGCGGTGGAGCCGCGCCGGAGGCACCGGGGAGGGGGGCTGACGCCGGCGAGCTGATCGCGAAGGCGCTCGCGGCTGTCGCCCCGAGGGCGGAAGGGGCCAAGGAGAAGCCGTCGGAGGTGGTTGCTTCGGGGGGACAGGACGCGGGGCGAGGTGTGCCGGAGGCGCAGGCACCGGCGGAGGGCGGCGGGGTCGTGGAGCCCAGTGGGAGGCGTGCCAAGGGGGAAGGAGTGGAGGACTGGATGTGGGAGTGGCGGGAGTGGCGCCAGGTGGCGCCCCCTGAGCGGTGTCCGGCGGGGCTGGCGTACAGCATGGACCTCCATGCGGGCACCAACAGGGCCCGGCTGCCCGACAACCTGCGGGCACGGCTGGACGCGGCGGAGGCGGCAAGGGGCGGAGGCGCTGACGAGCGGCCTCTGGCGCCCTTCCCGCCGCGGCCGGACACGCCGCCGGCGATGGTTGCGGCTGAGGAAGGGGCGGAGGAAGAGCAGGAGGCAGAGGAAGTGGAGGACGAAGAGGCGTACGGGCCCGGTGAGTCGGCGCTGGCCCTCATGTATGAGGACGACGCCGGGCCCGACGTCTACGCCGGCATGGACGTGGACCCGGCCCACGCGCCGCTGCGGCCCATGCCCACTGCGGTGCCGTCCCCTCCCCTGGGGAGCTGTGAGCAGCGGCACTGCAGGTACCATGCGGCCGAGGGTGCCCACAGGCACCGCCTCATGGGTATGGGGCGGTAGGAGGCAGGGATGCTGGCGAGCGCCCTGGAGCGCTACGAGCTTCAGCGCCCAGGGCAGGTCGCACGGGAGAGGGCCCTGGTGGCCGCGTCCCCGGACGACGGCCAGGTCCGCTGTGTCCAGCTGGGGGACGCGGCGGTCCTGGGTCACCACCCCAAAGATGTCCGGGCGGCCGAGCCCCAGGAAGGCCTCCCCCTGTCGGTGCGCCTGTCCGTGCGGCGCCTGCTGGACGAGGCAGGGCTGGAGGACGTGCGGCGGGACGAAGGCCTGTACGTGGCCTTGTGGCGAGGTGGGGCTGACGCTTGGCGTCGCGAGCAGGCCGTTCGGCCCCTCACGCCCCAGGCGCTGGGATCCCATGCGCTCCTGGTGGCGGTGCACCCCGAGGGTGCAGAGGTCGTGTTCGGCGCGGACCGCCTGCTGCTCACCGGGGATGGGGTGGTCCTCATCCCCACCTCCAGCACCTACCGCCTTGAGAGCCGCGGCGGTGACTTCAAGCTGCTGGTGGTGGTGGGCACGCGCCTCGATGAGAGCGCCGTCCCCCAGGGGTCCGAACACGCGGTCCCGGTGGGGAGTGATGAGGAGGCAGGCCGCGACGGTGACGAGGTGGGGCAGGAGCAGCCCACGGGGGAGGAGCAGCAGCAGGGTCAGCCGGAGGTTGCCGGGGAGGAGGTGGATGTGCAAGCTATTGTGGCGACGGCCCTGACGAGGTTCACGGCTGCAGCGAGCCCGCCGCCGACGACGGAGGCACTGGAGGAGGAGGACCAACGCAAGAGGAGTGAAGAGGCGCAAGTCGCCATGGAGCGGGACGAGGAGCCAGAGTTCATGGGGACGCAAGAAGCGCCGCGTGAGGTGGGCCCACGGGGGCTGGGAGTGGCGGACAAGGCTGGGCCGAAGACGGGGGAGGTGGAAACCTGCAGGCACTGGGCCAAGGGGTGGTGCATGCGGGCACATGCCTGCCGGTTCGCCCACCCCCAGCCGCCGGTGCCGCGGGGAGTACCCCAGGAATTGCTCCTGATCCTCCAGGCCATGGCCCGTGTGGGGGCCCTCAACCTGGACCGCAGCCAGGGCCACGGCCGGGGCCACGGAACGTTGCTGCGGGAAGTGGTGGTAAAGGCGCAAGGGGGAGGACTCCCAGCGGTGGGGTATGCGGTGGAGAGTGGGGGCCTGACCGAGTGGGCGGTGGCGTTGCCATGTGGCATGGCGGCCCTGCTCACTCCGTTCCCGGTGGTCCCGTGGAGGGACATGGTCACCGTCCAGGAGGCCAACCTGGGGTGGGTGTGCACGTGGCATGGACCCTCGCGAGTGGCAGGCTAAGGCAGTCATGACGTACCTGTCGTGGTCGTTGCCGGCAGCGCCGGGTGCGTGGGCGCAGTGGTGGGACAGAGCGCTCAGCTGGGCGAGGGATGGCAGTGCCGTGGCGGCCTGCCCTGACCTCCCGCGCGAGCCCGTCTCAGTCCAGCCGTGGATTGTCTCCCTGCATCTCCCCACGGTGGCGGCTCCCCTTGCGGCCACGGACCCGGAGGTCTTGCTGCTGGGAGACCGAGAGGGGCCATGGTTTCGCCTGGGCCAGGGGCTGGAGGTTGGCAATGCCCGCCTCCCCAGCCCTGTGGACAGGGACACCCTGGAAGGACTCCAGTTCACGCGGGCTGACGGGGCAGATGTGTGGACCGCCGTCCATCGCCGGCTCCCAAACGCATGGCCCCAGGTGTTCCGGCCCCCTGATCACGAGCGTCTGGTGGGAGTGGAATGGCGCGTGTGCGCCACCAACAGCCCGTGCCCGCCGGTAGTGGTCCTGCCCACGAGAACCAGCCACCCCAGCTGGGAGACAGTGGCGGTCTTGTGGGGATGGGTGGCGGTCCGTGGGACCAGTGGCCACGTCTTCACTGCCCCACGGGGCACGGTGATTGAGACCGACGGGGGGACGGCGTTGCAGCTCACGGCAGAGCCCCTGACCACGCATGTGGTGGTGGCTGTCCTCCAATGGGGAGCCGACAGGCCACAGCCCTGGCGTGATCCGGTTGCTGGGGCTGTCTGGCGCGACCTGCCGGTCCTTAGGGCCGCTGTCTGGCCAGGAGGAGGAGGGTGGCATCTCCCGGGCGCACTCCCCTGGCTGCGGGACTGCGGAAACGCCTCTCCCCCGCCAGCTGAGTTGCGGGGCGCCCTGGAGCACCTGTACTCCAAGCCCAGGCACCACTTCCTGGTGGCCGCGGACCATGGGCCGGAGCTCAGCGACGACGTGGTCGCGCTGGCAGCCGACGTGGTGCAGTGCCTGGCCCCCCACGCCATGATGCTCCCGAGAGAGGGGTGGGAGGGCTAGCGGCACGACCAAACCCCGGGTGCCCTCCTCATTGCGAGGTACGTCGAGCTGGGGGGCTCAGAGGCGGTGTACCTCAACCGGTCGGAGACGCCGAGCATGCGGCACTGGACGTCTCACCACCTCTTGGCCCCTGCCACGCAGTTGACGGTGGACCCGCTAGGCCAGCCTGCGGTGTCTGGAGCCCAGCCCCAGTGGCCACACACATGGGACATGGCAGTCCGGACGATTCGCATGGCGCCCAGGGGTCAAAGGGCGGGGTGGCCGGGCGCGGAGCATCTGCTGGCGACGGCCAGGGCGGCACAGGTGCAGCAGCCAGCCGGCAACAACAAGGACTGTGGCGTGTGCGCCCTCATGTCCACCGTCGGCACCCTTCTTCGGGGGCCAAGATCGGGCAACCTCCTGTCCGCGCTGGACAGGCGGTGGGTGGCGGCGGTGGTCCTCAACAGGGACATGGGGCCCATCGCGCGTCTGCCGTCCCTGGGGGAGCTGCCTGCAGCGGTGCTGGATGCCCTGCCGGCGCCCCGCGCACCCTTGGACGTGGCGGATGTTCAGCACAGCGTGGGGTTGCCCGGGGCGCGCATGCAACATGCCCTGCTGTGTATGGCGGCGGCAGCGGACGGGGGGATGTCCATGCTGATGACGGTGTCCCTGCAGCACGTGCAGGACGCGATGCAGCAGCAGCGGATGCATGCCCCCCAGCCGTGGGAAGAAAGCGCCAAGCGGTGGCTGCGGGTGGAGAGCGTGCCTCCCACCCATACTGTGGGCGTGGCGGATATGGGGCGGCTGGTGGTGTTGGAAGGGGCGGAGTATTTGGCCTGTGTTCGGGTGGAAACAGGGGGACTAGAGTGGGTTGTCGTCACCGCGTGCCGGCTCAAGAGGCGGCAGTCCAGGGGCCCGGCCTGCTACAGGGTGTTCCGGGAGTGCCTCAGGGAGCTGGGGCCGGTGCAGAGGGCACACAGGTGCAGGGCCGAGGACATCCCGCCGGCGCCGGCGGTCTTCGTGGAGGTCACGCGACCACCGGCGATCCAGGGGCAGGACGTCTAGCCCATAGCCCCGAGCAACATGTGGCAGGCTGAGCATGCAGCTGTCATGTGAAGTTCGCTGCAGGGTCACGCAGCGGCCCTCCCCAGGGCCCCGGCAGCGCAGTCCTCCAGCAACAGTCCGGCAGCCTCGCTGGCACTGATGCATAGCGTGTCGCGGGCGTGGTGCTGGGTTGTGGCGGCATTGGAGCCCCACTCCTCGGCACTGCGCCTGTACGATCGTGGAGATGGCACGGTGCTCACGGTCCGCCCCGCCGACCTGGAGGCCCTGCACCTTAGTGCACTGAGTGGCGACGGGGGCGAGGCGCTGTACCTCCAAGGGACCGTGGCAGGCGCGGCCGCGACACGCTTCCGCCGGCAGAGCGGAGGAGATGCCCTCCGCCTGGTCATGGCGGAGAACCTGGGGCCTTGGCTCCGGGCGTTCTCCACGTCCGGGTGGAAGGTCGAGGGCGACCGGGAGAAGTTCGCGGACGCGTGGCGCCGCTGGGTGGAGGAGCAGTTTCCCGTGGGGGGAATGCTGCACCTGCCGCAGCCACCAAGCGTGCCACCGGTACGGCCTGCGGCATCCCCGGCCGCTGCGGCGAGGCCGGCCCCGAAAGCAGCGCCCAAGGCGCCGCCCAAGAGGAGCCCCCCGCCTCAGTATGGCGCCTATGCCAACATTCGGTACGTGTTGCAGCACTTCGGCGGTGACTTGGCCACGATGCAGCGTGGGTCGAAGACGATCAACGTCTGCCCCTGGTCTCGGCTGGATGGGGCTGGTCACTGCACATGGAGAGCTGGCAAGCACTGCCGGCCCACCCACCTCCACCCCAAGGACCTGCTGGACCACATCCAGCGGGACCATGCGGGTGATCCGGCGCAACGGGACGAGGCGCTGGCCATGCTGGCTGGCGTTATGCGGGGGGGCCAGGCGGGGCCTTTCGCGTCGGCCCAGGCGAGGTCAAGAGCGCTCATGCTGCCCACGGGTGCCCGCCCTGCGGCGGAGCGCGGGGCGTCGCCGTCGGCGGCGCGATCTGGAGCGATTGGGTCTGCAGCACGGCGTGGGGCGGTGACTTCTACGGGGAGTACGGCGGCAAGTACATCCGGCGGACAGGCAGAGGGGGAGCCCGCCGCATCTGCCGGCTCTCAGCAGACAACGGCCGCCTCGGGCGGAGGCCCACGGGGACAGGGGCCACCTCGCCAGCCACCCGCGCCGGGTGCGGGTGGTCCCCCTGGACCTGCTGGTGGTCCCCCTCCGTCCAGTGATCCGGATCCGGCGGGGGGCCCCGGTCCGCACGTGCAGCCATGAAGGGGCCCCGCCTCCAACACCCGAGCGGCGGTGTCCTGGAACGTCCAGGGCTCGATGCGGGGGGACGGCGTACCAATGGCCCCAGGTATGCTCGACAGTGAGGCGGTGGCGGCGGGCGTCATGAAGGCCGAGGGTGCCATCCTGGGCCTCTTCCAGGAGACTGGCCTGCAGGACCCTCACAGTGTGGTGCACTTGGAGAATCAGTGGCGTCACCACGGGTATCATGCGTACCCAGGGGTGGATGCCCAGGCGTCGTCGGCGGCAGCGGTGCGCGGCGGGCTCTTGATTGCCCTTCGGGCGGACATATTCGCCGCGGAGGAAGTTCGAGACGTCGTGGACATCGTGCCGGGCAAGGCCATGGCCCTCGATGTGGTGACCGCAGGTGGCACCCTCACGGTCATCAACGTCCACGGACCGGGCAGCGGCGGCGACTCCTGGGCGTCTAAGGCGTCCTTCTGGGCTGACGTGGCCATGTACGCGGCGGCCAAGAGCGCGGGTGGCACCAGGGCCGTGCTCCTCGGAGGGGACTTCAACGTGTGGCTGGAGTCCCCGTGGCACCCCACCACGAGGAGGTTCCAAGCCTTGTGGGAACAGTGTGGTTTCCGCAGGGCAGGCCCGGAACGGGAGGAGGACAGGAGGCACACGAGGGCAGGGCACCGACTGGACTCCTTCCTTCTGAACTCGCCTCTGGTCCCTTGGTCGGGGCGTGAGCGCCCACACTTGGCGCCGGGGCGGTCACCAGCGTCGCTGGGGTCGGATCATGGCCCTGTGGTCCTGGACCTCCCGCTGGCGGTGGCCGGCAAGGAGAGGGTCACCAGGATGGCCTACTCGCACGCCCAAGGCAGGCTGCATGCCATACGCCCGGACTCCCCGGGGGTTCGTGAGGCGGCGGCGGCAGTACTGCAGACGGCCTGCGGGGATCGGCGGCTGCAGGCGTGGCTCTCGTCGGACCAGGACACTGCCACCATGGGCACGTCGGAGGTGCAAGCGGTCTTTGACCTGCTCTACGCCTTCCGTGATGACGCGTCCAGGGTCACAGGAGTGCGCATGCCATCGGGCGTGGACCCGCAGTACCTGTACGGGCAGGCGGAGACGGAGGCGTCTCTGGCCCAGGTCCTCTCGGATCAGCAGGCCCTGGCCTAGCGCGCCCATCAGCTGTGGCAACGGGACGCGGCGGCGGCCGGACTCCACTCCCAGGAAGCGACTGCCTTGCTACAGCACCTCCGGCGGGTGGACCCCGACCTATCCCCCGCTTCGGTGGAGGACCTACGTGCCGCGTTGGACCAACATCTCCACCAGCTAGAGACACGCGTGGAGGAGCTGCGGGGTGTCCTCAGGAGCAACAGGCGCCGGTCCATCAAGGACTATTGGCGGGGCAGGGTACCGGATCTGCAGCTCCGATGGACGGCGATACGGGGGGCCATCAACGTGGTGAACTATGCCCCGTCAAGCCTGTGGTCTGTACGCGTCCGCGAGTCGGAGAAGGTGCTCTTGGAGGCCTCGGACATCATTGGCGAGGTCCAGAGGTACTGGGAGGCGCTTTAAGCCAAGCGGCCAGTGAACCTGCCGGCCTTCGAGCGGCTGGTCCGGGCCCACATTCCCAGGGGGGTGCCGGAGGAATGGAGGTCGGTGCAGGACTACACCCTTGCAGGACCTTAAAGACGCCGTGAGGCAGGCCGTGGCGGACGACAAAGCTCCGGGGTCCAACCGGTTCACGGCTGCCCTCATAGCCGAGCTGCCTGAACCGGTGCAGGGGCTCCTGGTGCACGCGTACACGGCTATCTTGCGGGGTGCGGACGTCCCGGAGTCCTGGCACGAGGCCATTATCTGGGTGATGCCCAAGGGCACAGCCACGGGCAACCTGGACGAGTACAGGCCGATAGCGCTGGGGCTCATGACTCCCCTCATGCGGAGGTTCACAGCTGTCCTGGCACGCAAGGGACTAGCTGCGGACTGGCAGTTCGGAGCCATGCCGGGCTCCACGGCGGCTGCCCCGGTGTTCCTGGCCCAGCGCAGGCTGCAGCGTGGGCAGGAGGAAAACCACGTCCTGGCCTTCGGTGTGTCAAAAGCTTTTGACACAGCGCCGCACGGGGCGCTGGCGCTCCTCCTGCGCCACATGGGAGTCCCGGAGGAGCTCATCAGGCTCCTCCACACCCTCAGCTGCGGGTCTCTGGTGTGCATCGTCACTGCGCACGGCCCGACGCCGAGCATTCGGCTCCACAGGGGCGTGCGGCAGGGCAGTGCGGAGAGCGCTGTGCTCTACCTCCTCCTCTTAGAACCTCTCCCGCGGAGCCTTGCGTGCAAGGCGCGGGGAGATGCTCGCCATGCGGTGCCACCCTTGGTGCAGGCGTACTGTGATGACCTCCTGTTGATAGCGCACTCCCTGCCGCAATTCCTGGAGTATGCAGCGGCGATAGCGCGATATCTCGCGGACATGGGCATGTCCCTCAACGTCGGCAAATGCGCCTATGCCAATATTGCTCGCATCCATTCGAACATGGTGTGCCTGAGCCCAGGGAACACGGCGGCCCCATGGGTATGCTTACGTGCCAAGGGCATGGTGCCATACTTGGGCCTGCGCCTCGATCCCAGGGGGGTGGCGACCATGAAGGAGAAACATGTACTCCGGTGTGAAGCTCTGCTGGGCTGGTGCAAGATCACGTTGGGGCCGGCGTCGGTGCCTCATGAGGTGATGGCGGCTATGGTTGGAGGCATCGTGCGGTACGCGGCGCCCTACCTGTCCGACACGGCGGAGGCGGTGATCAAGCTGAATACTGCCATCAAGGGTGCGGCCCTGCAATTCGAGAAGTTGCCCAAGGACCTGTCCAATGTAGCGGTGCGGTCGGGTCATGGGTTACGGTTGGCGGATGTCCAGGTTATCTGCCGCGACTCCGTCGTGGCGACCATGGCCCAACTCACCCACCACAGGTCGACGACAGTCCGGGATGAGCTGCGGGCCATGCTCCGGGACATGCACATGCAGTACGGGCTGTGCGGGCAGTTCATGGTGCCCTCTGCATCATTCGCCACGCACGCTGGCAATACGTGGGTGGACAGGGTACTCCGGGCGATGGGGACGTTGCGCGTAGGACTTCTCATGCCATCGTCAGTGTACTCGTGTGTACAAGCCCATCTGCCGCAAGTGCAGTGGGCGGGGCGGAAGTGGGTGTCCCAATCCTATTCCTTCAAGGGTAGAGACATCTGCGTTCTCTCGGGGCCCCGCACAGATGCGGTGGTACACTCCCTGACTGATCCCGCAAATGACCTCCTGCATGCGCGGCTCCCCTGTCCTGTGCCTGGGCACTGGGCTGTCCAGCTCCAGGAGTGTCATGAGGACCACCTGCACCTTCCGCACGCAGGAGTAGGGCCCCATCAGCTGGACCACATGTGGTTCCCGGGGCTCCGCGACGTCTTCCGGCCGCAGCTGCCTAGTCCGTTGACTCACCGGCTAATTCACCCGGTGCGCCGAAAGAAGGCCAGCAAACGCAATAGACAGTCCACTGCGGGGGACGTATATGTGGTGGGCGGATACAGGGAGGAAGGATGGGACCCGGCCAACCCGGGGCTATCCATGCCGTTCGTCCCGCTAGCCGCCCTCCTGTTTCTGTTGGGGGACGTCTTTGAGGGTTACCAGTAGCAAGACGATCCGGCGTCCGTCCCCCTACTCACTCCACACGCCGGGGGCGGCATAAACCCGTCACCACTGTGGGTTGTGCACGGGCGGCCAACGTTTTCTAGGGCATGCGCGGCGGTGCACGGGTGCAGCGAGTGGGCAATTGTCCTTCTGCTACCAGCAGGCCCTATCCCGGATCCGGATGAGTACTCGGTCCCGGAAGTGGTTCGGATGTCCAACGTGCCGCACGATCCGCACGTCGCCGTCACGTCGTTGCGTGATGGCGGCGCGGTGGAACAGGGATCTGTGGTGGTGTACCAGCCCTCCTACTCCGCAACGGTTTGGGGGGCGGAGTATACCACCGCCCTGGACGCCATCAAGTCAGTCTGTGGATGTGTCCTGGCCTGGAGACCACATGCGGTGTATCGGCCGAAGGTAGTCCTGTCCCCGGAGCTCACGGCCTCCAGGGCGGCGTCCCTTGGAAGGGTGGTGCAGAGCCCCCACTCCGACGTGGCGTGGCTGGAACCCCACCGGTACTGCTGGGTGCCGGTGGCGACTAAAGTCACATCGTCTAACGCGTCGCCCCAGGGAGACGACGCCACACACGTGGCGGTGGCCAGCCACGGAATCCCCACGTGGACGGGTGCCATCTACGGCACGGTCCGGGAGGCAGAGATCATCGGCGCGGCGGCATACCTGTTGCACACGCCCCCGTCAGCGTGCACGGTGCACGTGGTGGATGCGCCCTTCTGCCCGCCGGCAGGGAGGATCCAACGGCGTCCGCCGTGGAACCCGTTTGCCGGCCTCCCCGGCGACCTGCGGGTAACCTTTTAGGGGGCACCGCTGCACGCACTGCTGGTGCCACGGTCGTGCATCGCGCACGAAGAGGCCATGTCCTTGTTCCCTCACTGGATGGCGGCGGTGGCGCAGGCCTTCAGCCAGTGGATCGGTTCCTGGGTGGCACGGGACATCACGACATTCAGGGAGTGGTCCCGCGTGGTGTTGGCGCAATCGTGGGCCCTGGTCCGTGGTACCATGGTGAGGGGCCCTGACGGCCACAGTGATCCCTGGCTCCAGGTGTACGCCAACCATCCAGCTGTGGGGAACGTCATGGGCTGGCCTCGCGAGGTGCTGCCGGTCCTTCAGCAACCTCTGTGCAGTCTGCCAATCCTGGCGGTGGCTGTCGTACTTGACGTGGGTACGTTGTGGCTGTATCACCGGCAGCTGCGACGAGCCATACCAGCGGTCACGGAGCAGCGGTCCATGGCAGTGTTAGTGGGCTCCAAGCAGGGCGACGACGCGCAAGGCCACGTCACGGAGGCCATGTTCTCTCTGCCAGAGGCGGACGACCACGTGGCTGCCGATGCCCGTCACACCCTTGACACCCTGGGCCTCGCGGCGGTCATTGAGGCTCGGGCGGGAGGACAACGCTTGGTTCTAGCATCCGCCAGGGGCCCGGTGCAAGACGGGGTAGATGTCATCAGGGAGGTCTTACGGGACTACGGTTGGGCGCTCTCGGCGCATGGCACACACAGCCCCAAAGTTGCGCGGTGGCCCCGGCTGATTGCGGGCCTTCCGGTGATGCTCGACGGGCGACCGATACTCCGCCCGGTGTCCACGTGGGAGGAAGCGAGGCGCAGCCTACTCAGTTGTGCCACAGCACGCACGCTGGCGGGTGCTTTGCTCGGACTCCAGGAGGCGTGCTGCGATGTATGGCAGGACCTGTGGTCGCAGTGTTGTGATAGTAGCTGCGTTCCGTCGCGGTCTGTGCTTCCGCAGCGATGCCACGGGTGCGGAGAGACAGCGTCAGTTTGGGTTCATCAATGTGCCTCCGTCCCACTATGCGGGACATGTAAGGAGCGTGCCGATAGGGGGTGGCCTAAGGCGAGGTGGGCACTGCGGCACTCTGGACAGATGTCCTCAAGTGCCTGGAAGGCAATCCAGGGTGACCTGAAGAGCGTCCGAGTGGAAGGGGTACGGTGCCCTGGTGCGCCGTCGGCAGCCCTGCCCCTGCTGCTATGGTGGGCGGTATTGGAGGGCGACTCGCGGATACTCTGGTTGTGGCATCACGGAGGAAATGGTGACGGCGTGGTGGAGGCCGGGGGTGATGCAGATTGATGGGGTTAGGAATTGTGGGTGCACCTGCTACGGTCCCTACGCTGGACGCAGCGGAGGGGGTAGCGCCTCAGAAGCAGTGCCCTCATGGCCTGATTGTGCGGTACTGGCAGGCGGCGTATGACGGCCAACGCGATGTGACAGGTCGTGCCGGCCTGATGGTGAGCCGTACTGCCCCCGTGCATGAGGGTCGGACAGGGATGCTTCACCCGCCTGCCCCGGCTTGCCGCATACAACAGTGAGGTGTCATGGGTCGTCCCGACCAGGGTAATAAGGCCCAAACCCCTGTAGGGTATTCCCATGGCACCGGGGTCTCTACTGGGGGCCTGGCTATGGCAGTATTGGGAGTGGTTGCTCGGGATACACCGGGGGTGCACGGAGTTGTCAGGGGGCGGGCGACATCGTTGCCGGCGCTACGGTGCACGCGTTGCGGCGCCCCCTGGGTGTGTTACACGGGGTTGCGGGGACAGCCTGCAGGCCCCGGGAGCGGCGACGAAGTGGTGATGTGTGCATAGAGGGATGTGACGGCGAGGTCGTCAGGTGGACAGTATGGCGGGCGTACTTGAGACGGCGTGGCAACCTGGGAGGAGCACTCACGAGGGGCACGAGGAGTTCAAGATGACGGTGTACTGGCGTCATGGGGGTATGTGCGGCGGTACTGGGGTTCGTATGGTGAGGGTACGCGGCGGTACTGGGGAACCGTACAGTGGGGGAGCTGCGGGGATGCATGGCGGTAGTGGGGTGTTCCCCTGACCCCTCTAACAACTCAGGGGGCGCGTGGGGGCATCCCCATGGCCCGGTTAACAAACTAGAGGGACCGTGCCTGCCGGCATGTACATAGTCTAACCTCTGACCATGGCCTTGCGGTTGCGGTGGTGCGTGTGGTGGCGGCTCGCAGGTGGCATCGGCGTGGCAACAGCGGTACTGCGCGGCGTCGTAGCGATGAGTATGCGGTCGCCTCACCATTTGTAGCGACTTGCTCCTGGGGGGCGCCAGTCCGGTCGGCTAGAGGCGGGGAGAGAGGAGGAGCAGCATGCTGAGTGGTCCGGGGGGTGACGCGCGGGCCAATGCTATAAGTAGGCTCGCCACGTCGTCGGTGGGGGCCGAACCTGCGGCCTGGCCGCTGCTGCGGCGGAAGAGGCGCAACCACGGGAGCTGGCCAATCAGTGCAGGTAAGGGTCAAGGGTAGGCGCCAGGGCAATGTATGTGGGCCAGATGAGGTGCACCTGGTTACCACAGCCCGGGGCGAGCCTCTGGTGGGTACCCCTACAGGGGGTCAATAATCAAGTTACGGCACCCACCAGCCCGAATCCCAGCCAGCGATATTCACGGGTTGCGCCACTCCCGTCGCGTAGCGGCCAGCGTCCCCCCCTGTAGACCCTCAGGTTGTATTATACTTGGGCAAGAGGATGCCTCGAAGCTGATTGGGTTCTGGCCCCTGACAAGGAGTGCCGGCACAGTATATATATCTGGGGTGTGTGTGCTGCTGAGGGCCACGGGGACGTGGAGTTGATACCGTGTTTCTGTACTATACTAGGGGACTGATGCGGTGGGTCGGCGGCGTACATTGTGGGGACACGGGGGCGATGAAGGCTGAGGGCTAGGCTAGGCTGGAGCCTCCCAGAAATCCTGGCTGTGCATAAAAGGGTCATTGCGTGCTGGCAGTGGGATATGAGGAGTCAGGGGTGGTGGGTATTTACGAGTACGCCACTGACAGTGGATTACGTGGGGTCACGGGTACTGGACGTCTCCACGGTGGCGGGGGTACGCGAACAACGGAGAGTCCGCTCTTGCTTCGCCGCATGCGTGCTGCTTTGTGCCTTGGTTGCCGCTTTGCGCCGGACGGACAAGCCTTTGCTTTCTGCTTCTTGCGATGCTGCTGCGTTGCTGTGCCTTGCCCCCTTACCCCCGGCGAACAAACGGGCCAGTGTCCGTCGCCGTTGCTAATGCTAACGCTTTGCAGTCGCCACTGCCCCCAAAGCCTGGTTGACCGGTATGCCCGGTCCTCTGGGTCCTCCGTCATGCTGTGGGCCACCTCAAGCAGCCCTGGGACCCACGGGATCGAGCAAGGCAGGAACCACCTGTCGGCGCGAGATGCCCGGTAACTCCAGTAGACGGCATGATAAGTGGTTATGACTATGACTATGACTATATATTACTACACCCCTCTCCCCTTAAATTTAGCTAACAACAAGCAACAAGCAACCACAACAACAACCACAACACGTCTCCTTGCCGTTTTGGCCATTGCTCCGTCCCAACGCTTCGAATCTTTTGCCCATGTAGCCATCTTGGAGCCTAGGTGGTGGCCTTGCCAAATCCAAGTTTTGAGCCAGAAACTCACCAGTGCCGGCACCAGTGACTTCTAAGGGGAGTACGGCGGCAAGTACATCCGGCGGACAGGCAGAGGGGGAGCCCGCCGCATCTGCCGGGTCTCAGCAGACGACGGCCGCCTCGGGCGGAGGCCCACAGGGACAGGGGCCACCTCGCCGGCCGCCCGCGCCTGGTGCGGGTGGTCCCCCTGAACCTGCTGGTGGCCCCCCTCCGTCCGGTGATCCGGATCCGGCGGGGGGCCCCGGGCCGCGGAGGAAGTTCGAGACATCGTGGACATCGTGCCGGGCAAGGCCATGGCCCTCGATGTGGTGACCGCAGGTGGCACCCTCACGGTCATCAACGTCCACGGACCGGGCAGCGGCGGCGACTCTTGGGCGGCTAAGGCGTCCTTCTGGGCTGACGTGGCCATGTACGCGGCGGCCAAGAGCGCGGGTGGCACCACGGCCGTGCTCCTCGGAGGGGACTTCAACGTGTGGCTGGAGTCCCCGTGGCACCCCACCACGAGGAGGTTCCGAGCCCTGTGGGAACAGTGTGGTTTCCGCAGGGCAGGCCCGGAACGCGAGGAGGACAGGAGGCACACGAGGGCAGGGCACCGACTGGACTCCTTCCTTCTGAACTCGCCTCTGGTCCCATGGGCGGCGCGTGAGCGCCCACACTTGGCGCCGGGGCGGTCTCCAGCGTCGCTGGGGTCGGATCATGGCCATGTGGTCCTGGACCTCCCGCTGGCGGTGGCCGGCAAAGAGAGGGTCACCAGGATGGCCTACTCGCACGCCCAAGGCAGGCTGCATGCCATACGCCCGGACTCCCCGGGGGTTCGTGAGGCGGCGGCGGCAGGACTGCAAAAGGCCTGCGGGGATCGGCGGCTGCAGGCGTGGCTCTCGTCAGACCAGGACACTGCCACCATGGGCACGTCGGAGGTGCAAGCGGTCTTTGACCTGCTCTACGCCTTCCGTGATGACGTGTCCAGGATCACGGGAGTGCGCATGCCATCGGGCGTGGACCCGCAGTACCCGTACGGGCAGGCGGAGACGGAGGCGTCTCTGGCCCAGGTCCTCTCGGATCAGCAGGCCCTGGCTTGGCGCGCCCATCAGCTGTGGCAACGGGACGCGGCGGCGGCCGGACTCCACTCCCAGGAAGCGACTGCCCTGCTACAACACCACCGGCGGGTGGACCCCGACCTATCCCCCGCTTCGGTGGAGGACCTACGTGCCGCGTTGGACCAACAGCTCCACCAGCTAGAGACACGCGTGGAGGAGCTGCGGGGTGTCCTCAGGAGCAAAAGGCGCCGGTCCATCAAGGACTATTGGCGGGGCAGGGTACCGGATCTGCAGCTCCGATGGACGGCGATACGGGGGGCCATCAACGTGGTGAACTATGCCTCATCGGGCCTATGGTCCGTACGCGTCCGCGAGTCGGAGAAGGTGCTCTTGGAGGCCTCGGACGTCATTGGCGAGGTCCAGAGGTACTGGGAGGCGGTGTACGCCAAGCGGCCAGTGAACCTGCCGGCCTTCGAGCGGCTGGTCCGGGCCCACATTCCCAGGGGGGTGCCGGAGGAATGGAGGTCGGTGCAGGACTACACCCTGCAGGACCTTAAAGACGCCGTGAGGCAGGCCGTGGCGGACGACAAAGCTCCGGGGTCCAACCGGGTCACGGCTGCCCTCATAGCAGAGCTGCCTGAACCGGTGCAGGGGCTCCTGGTGCACGCGTACAGGGCTATCCTACGGGGTGCGGACGTCCCGGAGTCCTGGCACGAGGCCATTATCTGGCTGATGCCCAAGGGCACAGCCACGGGCAACCTGGACGAGTACAGGCCGATAGCGCTGGGGCAGCAAGACATGCGAATGCTCATGACTCCCCTCATGCGGAGGTTCACAGCTGTCCTGGCACGCAAGGGACTGGCTGTGGACTGGCAGTTCGGAGCCATGCCGGGCTCCACGGCAGCTGCCCCGGTGTTCGTGGCCTAGCGCAGGCTGCAGCGTGGGCTGGAGGAAAACCACGTCCTGGCCTTCGATGTGTGAAAAGCTTTTGACACAGCGCCGCACGGGGCGCTGGCGCTCCTCCTGCGCCACATGGGAGTCCCGGAGGAGCTCATTAGGCTCTTCCACACCCTCAGCTGCGGGTCTCTGGTGCCCATCGTCACCGCGCACGGCCCGACGCCGAGCATTCGGCTCCACAGGGGCCTGCGGCAGGGCGGTGCGGAGAGCGCTGTGCTCTACCTCCTCCTCTTAGAACCTCTCCTGCGGAGCCTTGCCTGCAAGGCGCGGGGAGATGCTCGCCATGCGGTGCCACCCGTGGTGCAGGCGTACTGTGATGACCTCCTGTTGATAGCGCACTCCCTGCCGCAATTCCTGGAGTATGCAGCGGCGATAGCGCGGTATCTCGCGGACATGGGCATGTTCCTCAACGTCGGCAAATGCGCCTATGCCAATACTGCTCGCATCCATTCGATCATGGTGTGCCTGAGCCCAGGGAACACGGCGGCCCCATGGGTATGCTTACGTGCCAAGGGCACGGTACCATACTTGGGCCTGCGCCTCGATCCCAGGGGGGTGGCGACCATGAAGGAGAAACATGTACTCCGGTGTGAAGCTCTGCTGGGCTGGTGCAAGAACACGTTGGGGCCGGCGTCGGTGCCTCATGAGGTGATGGCGGCTGTGGTTGGAGGCATCTTGCGGTACGCGGCGCCCTACCTGTCCGACACGGCGGAGGCGGTGATCAAGCTGAATACTGCCATCAAGGCTGCAGCCCTGCAATTCGAGAAGTTGCCCAAGGACCTGTCCAACGTAGCGGTGCGGTCGGGTCATGGGTTACGGTTGGCGGATGTCCAGGTTATCTGCCGCGACTCCGTCGTGGCGACCATGGCTCAACTCACCCACCACAGGTCGAAGACAGCCCGGGATGAGCTGCGGGCCATGCTCCGGGACATGCACGTGCAGTACGGAGTGTGCGGGCAGTTCATGGTGCCCTCTGCGTCATTCGCCACGCACGCTGGCAATACGTGGGTGGACAGGGTACTCCGGGCGATGGGGACGTTGCGCGTAGGACTTCTCATGCCATCGTCAGTGTACTCGTGTGTACACGCCCATCTGCCGCAAATGCAGTGGGCGGGGCGGAAGTGGGTGTCCCAATCCTATTCCTTCAAGGGTAGAGACATATGCGTTCTCTCGGGGCCCCGCACAGATGCGACGGTACAGTCCCTGACTGATCCCGCAAATGACCTCCTGCATGCGCGGCTCCCCTGTCCTGTGCCTGGGCACTGGGCTGTCCAGCTCCAGGAGTGTCATGAGGACCACCTGCACCTTCCGCACGCGGGAGTGGGGCCCAATCAGCTGGACCACGTGTGGTTCACGGGGCTCCGCGACGTCTTCCGGCCGCAGCTGCCTAGTCCGTCGACTCACCGGCTAATTCACCCGGTGCGCCGAAAGAAGGCTAGCAAACGCAATAGATAGTCCACTGCGGGGGACGTGTATGTGGTGGACGGGTACAGGGAGGAAGGATGGGACCCGGCGAACCCGGGGCTGTCCATGCCGTTCGTCCCGCTAGCCGCCCTGCTGTTTCTGTTGGGGGACGTCTTTGAGGGTTACCAGCAGCAAGACGATCCGGCGTCCGTCCCCCTACTCACTCCACACGCCGGGGGCGGCATAAACCCGTCACCACTGTGGGTTGTGCACGGGCGGCCAGCGTTTTCCACAGCATGCGCGGCGGTGCACGGGTGCAGCGAGTGGGCAATTGTCCTTCTGCTGCCAGCAGGCCCTGTCCCGGATCCGGATGAGTACTCGGTCCCGGAAGTGGTTCGGATGTCCAACGTGCCGCACGATCCGCACGTCGCCGTCACGTCGTTGCGTGATGGCGGCGCGGTGGAACAGGGATCTGTGGTGGTGTACCAGCCCTCCTGCTCCGCAACGGTTTGGGGGGCGGAGTATACCACCGCCCTGGACGCCATCAAGTCAGTCTGTGGATGTGTCCTGGCCTGGAGACCACATGCGGTGTATCGGCCGAAGGTAGTCCTGTCCCCGGAGCTCACGGCCTCCAGGGCGGCGTCCCTTGGAAGGGGGGTGCAGAGCCCCCACTCCGACGTGGCGTGGCTGGAACCCCACCGGTACTGCTGGGTGCCGATGGCGACTAAAGTCACATCGTCTGACGCGTCGCCCCAGGGAGACGACGCCACAAACGTGGCGGTGGCCAGCCACGGAATCCCCACGTGGACGGGTGCCATCTACGGCACGGTCCCGGAGGCAGAGATCATCGGCGCGGCGGCATACCTGTTGCACACGCCCCCGTCAGCGTGCACGGTGCACGTGGTGGATGCGTCCATCATAGGAGCGCATCTACGCAGGGCGCAGGAGGCCCTGTATCGTGGCATCAAGGGGCCGACATCACATCTGGTCAACCAGCACGCACTGAGCTGGATAGTGGAGGGGCTGCGGCGGCTGCCACGCCGAGTTGGGGGGCCGCACCACTGGGTGGTGAGGCAGAGCTCGCACTTGGCGGCGGTCCCGCTCGAGGCACCGGACTCTGCCGCGGCCCGTGCAATGGCCCCGCCTGTCCATCTCGTCCTGCCAAAGGAGCACGCCATCCTCTTGGTGCCGGGGGATGATGGAGAGCTGGAGCCGCGTGTGCCATCCATGCAAGCTTAGCAAGTCCGGGAGATGGAGTGGCGTTCGCTAGCGGCACGCACAAGGGAGCACACGCCACTGGCTGGCGCCTGCGAGGCGGTGCCCCTGGGAGCTGTACACCATGGCCCAACGCACAGAAATATGCTGCGGGCACGTGACGGTCGCTTGTCCACCATGCAGGTCATGCGAAGGTGGAGACAAAAGCTCACGCGTATGGCAATACCGGCCCACCCCTGTATTTTCTGTGGGGGGCCGGAGGAGGACATTGGCCACATGCGCCTACTGTGTGCGCGGGACGAGGAGGTGGCAGGGCTCCTGTGCAGGCGTGTGGAGGAGTTCACGGCGGAGCTACCCTTGTCAGACAGGGCGGTGGAGTTCGTGGCGTGGAGGGAGCACGACTGCAGGTGGACTGAGTCCCTGATGGCGGGTGTCGTCCCCGGGGACCTGAAGCGGCTGTTCGCTGCGGTGCGAGCGGCGTCGTCCCGGGGCCCTGCCAAGGCCAGGCTCTTTGTGGCGGACATGGTCCAGATTGGGGAAGATGTGTATGCCCGCAGGAACCATCGGCTCACCCAGATCATGCAGCTGCCGATGCAAGATCGAAGGAGGGCGATATACGCGTTCCTGCGAGGTGACACACCCTTCTGCCCGCCGGCAGGGAGGATCCAGCAGCGTCCGCCGTGGAACCCGTTTGCCAGCCTCCCCGGCGACCTGCGGGCAACCTTTTAGGGGGCACCGCTGCACGCACTGCTAGTGCCACGGTCGTGCATCGCGCACGAAGAGGCCATGTCCTTGTTCCCTCACTGGATGGCGGCGGTGGCGCAGGCCTTCAGCCAGTGGATCGGTTCCTGGGTGGCACGGGACATTACGACATTCAGGGAGTGGTCCCGCGTGGTGTCGGCGCAATCGTGGGCCCTGGTGCGTGGTACCATGGTGAGAAGCCCTGACGGCCACAGTGATCCCTGGCTCCAGGTGTACGCCAACCATCCAGCTGTGGGGAACGTCATGGGCTGGCCTCGCGAGGTGCTGCCGGTCCTTCAGCAACCTCTGTGCAGTCTGCCAATCCTGGCGGTGGCTGTCGTACTTGACGTGGGTACGTTGTGGCTGTATGACCGGCAGCTGCGACGAGCCATACCAGCGGTCACGGAGCAGCGGTCCATGGCAGTGTTAGTGGGCTCCAAGCAGCTGGCACAGGTACAGGGCGACGACGCGCAAGGCCACGTCACGGAGGCCATGTTCTCTCTGCCAGAGGGGGACGACCACGTGGCTGCCGATGCCCGTCACACCCTTGACACCCTGGGCCTCGCGGCGGTCATTGAGGCTCGGGCGGGAGGACAACGCTTGGTTCTAGCATCCGCCAGGGGCCCGGGGCAGGACGGGGTTGATGTCATCGGGGAGGTCTTACGGGACTACGGTTGGGAGCTCCTGGCGCATGGCACACACAGCCCCAAAGTTGCGCGGTGGCCCCGGCTGCTTGAGAGCTTGCCGGTGATGCCCGACGGGCGACCGATACTCCGCCCGGTGTCCACGTGGGAGGAAGCGAGGCGCAGCCTCCTCAATTGTGCCACAGCACGCACGCTGGCGGGTGCTTTGCTCGGACTCCAGGAGGCGTGCTGCGATGTATGGCAGGACCCATGGTCGCAGTGTTGTGATGGTAGCTGCGTTCCGTCGCGGTCTGTGCTTCCGCAGCGATGCCACGGGTGCGGAGAGACAGCGTCAGTTTGGGTTCATCAATGTGCCTCCGTCCCACTATGCGGGACATGTAAGGAGCGTGCCGATAGGGGGTGGCCTAAGGCGAGGTGGGCACTGCGGCACTCTGGACAGATGTCCTCAAGTGCCTGGAAGGCAATCCAGGGTGACCTGAAGAGCGTCCGAGTGGAAGGGGTACGGTGCCCTGGTGCGCCGTCGGCAGCCCTGCCCCTGCTGCTATGGTGGGCGGTATTGGAGGGCGACTCGCGGATACTCTGGTTGTGGCATCACGGAGGAAATGGTGACGGCGTGGTGGGGGCCGGGGGTGATGCAGATTGATGGGGTTAGGAATTGTGGGTGCACCTGCTACGGTCCCTACGCTGGACGCAGCGGAGGGGGTAGCGCCTGAGAAGCAGTGCCCTCATGGCCTGATTGTGCGGTACTGGCAGGCGGCGTATGACGGCCAACGCGATGTGACAGGTCGTGCCGGCCTGATGGTGAGCCGTACTGCCCCCGTGCATGAGGGTCAGACAGGGATGCTTCACCCGCCTGCCCCGGGTCGCCGCATACAACAGTGAGGTGTCATGGGTCGTCCCGACCAGGGTAATAAGGCCCAAACCCGTGTAGGGTATTCCCATGGCACCGGGGTCTCTACTGGCGGCCTGGCTACGGCAGTATTGGGAGTGGTTGCTCGGGATACACCGGGGGTGCAAGGAGTTGTCTGGGGGTTACGGCGTTACGGCGCCCCTTGGGAGTGTTACACGGGGTTGCGGGGACAACCTGCAGGCCCCGGGAGCGGCGACGAAGCGGTGATGTGTGCGTAGAGGGATATGACGGCGAGGTCGTCAGGTGGACAGTATGGCGGGCGTCCTGGAGACGGCGTGGCGGTCTGGGAGGAGCACTCACGGGGGGCACGCGGAGTTCAAGGTGGCGGTGTACTGGCGTCATGGGGTTATACGCGGCGGTACTGGGGTCCGTACGGTGGGGGTACGCGGCGATACTGGGGAACCGTACAATGGGGGAGCAGCGGGGATGCATGGCGGTACTGGGGTGTCCCCCTGACCCCTCTAACAACTCAGGGGGCGCGTGGGGGCATTCCCTGGCCCCGTTAACAAACTAGAGGGACCGTGCCTGCGGGCATGTACATAGTCTAACCTCTGACCATGGCCTTGCGGTTGCGGTGGTGCGTGTGGTGGCGGCTCGCAGGTGGCATCGGCGTGGCAACAGCGGACTGCGCGGCGTTGTAGCGAAGAGTATGCGGTCGCCTCACCATTGTAATGACTTACCCCTGGGGGGCGCCAGTCCGGTCGGCTAGAGGCGAGGAGAGAGGAGGAGCAGCATGCTGAGTGGTCCGGGGGGTGACGCGCGGGCCAATGCTATAAGTAGGCTCGCCACGTCGTCGGTGGGGGCCGAACCTGCGGCCTGGCCGCTGCTGTGGCGGAAGTGGCGCAACCACGGGAGCTGGCCAAACAGTGCAGGTAAGGGTCAAGGGTAGGCGCCAGGGCAATGTATGTGGGCCAGATGAGGTGCACCTGGTTACCACAGCCCGGGGCGAGCCTCTGGTGGGTACCCCTACAGGGGGCCGATAACCAAGCTACGGCACCCACCAGCCCGAATCCCAGCCAGCGATATTCACGGGTTGCGCCACTCCCGTCGCGTAGCGGCCAGCGTCCCCCCCTGTAGACCCTCAAGTTATATTATACGTGGGCCAGTGGATGCCTCGAAGCTGATTGGGTTCTGGCCCCTGATATGGAGTGCCGGCATGGTATATATCTGGGGTGTGGGTGCTGCTCAGGGCCACGGGGACGTGGAGTTGATACCGTGTTTCTGTACTATACTAGGGGACTGGTGCGGTGGGTCGGCAGCGTACATTGTGGGGAAATGGGGGCGATGAAAGCTGAGGGCTAGGCTAGGCTGGAGCCTCCCAGAAATCCTGGCTATGCATATACGGGTTATTGCGTGCTGGCAGTGGGATACGTGGAGTCAGGGGTGGTGGGCAATTACGAGTACGCAGATGGCAATGGATTCCGTGGGGTCACGGGTGATGGGCGTCTCCACGATGGCGGGGGTACGCGAACGATGGAGGGTCCGCTCTTGCTTCGCCGCATGCGTGCTGCTTTGTTCCTTGGTTGCCGCTTTGCGCCGGACAGAGAAGCCCTTGCTTTCTGCTTGTGGCGATGCTGCTGCGTTGCTGTGCCTTGCCCCCTTACCCCCGGCGAACAAAAGGGCCAGCGTCCGTCGCCGTTGCTAATGCTAACGCTATGCAGTTGCCACTGCCCCCAAAGCCTGGTTGACCGGTATCCCCGGTCCTCTGGGTCCTCCGTCATGCTGTGGGCCACCTCAGGCAGCCCTGGGACCCACGGGATCGAGCGAGGCAGGAACCACCTGTCGGCGCGAGATGCCCGGTAACTCCAGTAGACGGCATGATAAGTGGTTATGACTATGACTATGACTATATATATATATATATATATATTACTACACCCCTCTCCCCTTGAATTTAGCTAACAACAAGCAACAACAACAACAACAACAACAACAACAACACGTCTCCTTGCCGTTTTGGCCATTGCTCCGTCCCAACGCTTCGAATCTTTTGCCCATGTAGCCATCTTGGAGCCTAGGTGGTTGCCTTGCCAAATCCAAGTTTTGAGCCAGAAACTTACCAGTGGCGGCCCGGGGCGTGGGCGCCAAGTCGGGAGGTGCCCTCCCAAATGTGCTCACTTTTGGGCCAAAAACAGCCATTTTTCGCCCAAATTAGCCCCAAAACCCGGGCTAAATGCCCAAACGAAGGGAAACAGTGGCTACACGACACGTGCGGCTTGACTTGCCCGTGTCAAAGAGCCCTCTAGGCCCTTCAACTCCACGATATGTCCGAGAAACGGCCCAAAAAGGCGCCAAAAAGCCCCAAAATCTGCGCCATGTGCACCAGCACCCCGAAACCAAGCACGGGCCGTATCTTGGGCTACGTGGCTCAAATCCGAATTCCGACTGCACCTAGTCCACCCGCAACCCCCCACTTTTTGTGGTTTCCAAGCCTCAGAATCGCCCAACGAGACACGTAGACCCCCGTACCTGTGGTCACTTGGTGGAGCCGGAGGGCAGCCCGGCCCGCGCACAGTTGGGGCCAGCGGTGGGTCCACCAGGGTCCCCGGGGCGAAAAAAATCATTTTTTCCAAAGTTGTTCCTAGACCACTTGGGATGCTCAAACAAGTGTTTTTAGCCCGTTTTGAGCCCGTGGTGACGCGTTTTGGCCCATGGAAAATCCCAAAATGCCTTGAAAATGGGCCGTTTCAATACCAAAAATGGGTGAAAAATTGGTCAAAAACACATTTTTCCAAAAGTGATCCTGGACCATCTGAGATGCTCAAACAAGTGTTTTTAGCCCATTTTGAGCCTAATTTAACTCAGTTTAGCCCCTTCCGCCACATGTATGCACCACTTTGTGCCCTTCGCACGTACCTTAGAGCCGTGTGGTGGAGCCACCTAGAGTTGGGGAGAGGGGTGTAGATTAGAGGATATATATATATATATATATATATATACATATATTCTGATCTACACCCCTCTCCCCAACTCTAGGTGGCTCCACCATACAGCTCTTAGGTACGTGCAAAGGGTACAACTTGGTGCATACATGTGGCGGAAGGGGCTAGACTTGGTCAAAACGGGCTCAAAATGGGCTCTTTTCACTTGTTTGTGCACCCCAAATGGTCCCAAGTATCTTTGGAAAAACGCGTCTTTGACCCGTCTTTGACCCATTTTTGACCCATTTTTGGTTCCAAAACGGCCCATTTGCAAGGCATTTTGGGAGTTTCCATGGGCCAAAACGAGTCACCACGGGCTCAAAATGGGCTAAAAACACCTGGTGGAGCATCCCAAATGCTCCATTTTCACGTCATTTTGGGATCTTCCATGCGCTAAAACGCGTCACCACGGGCTCAAAACGGGCTAAAAACACTTGTTTGAGCATCCCAAATGGTCTATGATCACTGCCTTGTGAAGAATTCCCTTCCGCCTCCCTGTGCCAGTGCTGACACTGAATTTGTTGACCACTGCCTGGTTCGAAACCAGGCTTTCTCACAACATTCTGTGTTGACACATTTTGATTTCAGGAGTAACATTTCAGTTTTTCCGACATGTATTCTTGGACAATCCTGTGCTGTTCCGGCACTGTTCCACTAATTCTTTGCGCTGCTGCCACAGCTCAGAAGTGCACAGGCCTTGCTGCTGCAGAATTGGGGCTTGTAGCATGTTGATAGGAAAATAGCTTGGAGTCGCAAGCCCAATTGGTAGATGTGAGGAGCATGGGCAGTGTCTGTAATGTTATGGATGCAATGCACCTGCTGAGGCAACTGCACTTGCTGATGGTCTTGTCCAAAATTCCACCATTTGGGCAGGTTTGTTTTAGGATGTTCAGCAGAGTTATTTTGACTCGAGTGACACTTCAGTCTCAGCATGCTCAACCCGCAGCATGCCGCAGCACAGCAAATTTTTCTTGGGGATCATTGGTGCTTGCCCCCATAGTGTTTTTTGTTGGCGGGGTTGTTCACCTTTTTCTACTAGGGAAGCCCCATGCAGCAGAAAACCCCTTTAACCCCCCCTCCTTCCAACCCCCCCCTTTTCCCAAATGCCCGGGGGGGGGGGGGTGAAGCATGGTATCCGATTTTCCAGAAACCCCCTGCCCCCTGAAAAACACCAAAAGCCTGCCAGAGATTTGTCGGTGTCGGTGTAGATTCGCTTGATGCTTGACACTGCAGGTGGAGATTAGTTGCATGGCTGAGTCGGACATCACAGAAACGACCGGCTGCAATGCAATAGACGCATCAGAAATGTGCGGGGGGCACAGCCAAATGGAAGCAGAGAAGAGCAAAGAGGAGATCCATTCGGAGCTTCTGGACATGGAGACCCGTTTCAACCATTTTAAGAACAAGCTGCTGCAAGAGGTGAAGGACTTGACGATACGTGACAAATTGAAGGAACAGCTGATTTGCGAATTGCTGAAGACAGAGAGCTTCGCACAGGAGAAGAATCAGTTGTACGAGGCCAAGGTGCTTGCCATGCTCGCTTTTGGCTTGAGTGCTCCTGCAGTTTTACAGAGTTGTGGATTAGAATGTCTGAGACCTCTTGTTTTTGGCCCAAGCCATATTTCCCCCGCTCTATCCCACTGCCCTCCAAGGAGTTCCGCACAGAAACACAGCACTACTGGTGGGTAAATACCATGGCAAAATTTGATACACTTCTGTTGTATGGAATTTTGCGATCCCAAATTTAGTTTAGTCCTTATCCACCCCTCAAAAACCCTCGGAGAGAGATAGTCACACCCAGAAAAAGCACCGTCATATCCTCATTCAGGGCATCACTGATTCCAATCCAATTGGTCGCTGGAGCTGAACTATGAGAGAAAAGCATGCACCACGCGCACCGCACATTGCACTGCACGTGCACTGCGCTTGCGTTTGTACCAGCCCATCTCTGGAAATTTTGTGTTTTTTCGGGGTGGCAGGGATGCGGTGGCCTAAGGGGTTAGCATACAACAACAGAGGCCTCCCCTCTACCTCCTCACCAATGGTAAGAAGCGGGTTTACGGAGCCTAATCAGCCGCCAACCCGCCATCCAGCAGATGGGCTTCACCATGTTTCATCTTGGTGAGAGGGGTTCCCATTTATGATTCAGGCATTGGCCGAGACCCCACCAGAGATGCCTCCAAACTAGCGGAAATTGCCAAGGAAATCATTCATCAGAAGAATTTTGAGCATGTCCTCTCATATTTCGGCTAGTAGAGGACATCCTTCAGCTCCCTGCAAGGAGATTGCAAAGGGTACGTATCATGACGTGCAGGAAAAAAAAAGTACAATGGGCAAGAAAAAGTTCCACACACGTGGAAAACACACGCACTACGCACTACGTGCGCACCGCGCATTACTGCGCGCACGGTGAGTGTGTTTCTCTTCATGTGTCAGCTTGTCCACTATAACATCCGATGTAAGTGGTGAACCCTTGGCAGCCCAAAAAATCTAGTTTGGGCGGCAAGGTGACCGCCCGTTGGTGCTTCTCAGATTTAACATGTGAGATCCCACACTTTGGATGGTGGTGTTGAACAGATAATTCATAGTGATGGCACCACATTGCACCACCACGTATCTCCACCACCCCAGGGCACCCCACTACCCTCTTGGATGCGGGCATGGTGCAATAGTGGGCATTGTCATCCCCTTTCTCTTCGTGGTGTTGTTCTTTGGTGTTTGTTTGTCCTTTGGTAACAGAGAAAGACAAGAACGGAAGTTGGGGTGGAGGTGCTCCTTTTCCACCCTTCTTTGTGCAACTGATACTAGTGGTAGTTGAGGGGCCACTTGCCCTTTTCCATCCACCCTTACCAATGGTGAATGAGGGAGCCACCTGCTCTGGTGTTCAAGGATTTTCACCCAAAATATGGGAAAAATTACGAAAGTTACAGAGAAATTATGGCAGTTAGGGAAATCATGCAAATTACGAAAAATTATCATCAAAATATGTACCTATCCCTGCATTTTTGATAATTTGGACTTATTCAATGTTTGCATACACTGTGGTCATGTGGGCGATTGCTTTTGCCCCCAGGGCAACGTCCAGTGTGCACTCAAAATTGGGCAGAGCTGGTAGCAACGCACGTACACCTAGCATATCCGAACACAGTTGGACATCAGTAGGTTGATAGGATGCATCCACGGTGCCGACCATCAACGGCACACTTGCACACACCTTTTAAGGCATTTGGCGCACTCTACGGCAGGCTCACACACTGGTAGGCGCACGCTTGGTCAACCGCGCACTCACATGTATCCTACGGGCACAGCATAGAATGCTGAGAACCGGGGCATGTTTGTCAGCGTTGCCTGGCACGTGCCCTCCGATCTTTACAGGTTAATTGTCAGCGCTGCTGGGAATATTCCTCCCAAAAATGCTTCCGATATTTTTCCATCCCTAGGGATTTCGGAAGCCAGGCTGCCAAAATTGGTCGGGGTGATTGCTTCCGACGATCGGTCGGAGTTCACCCAAGCACATACTAGGAGCATTGCTTCCAAAATGCTGTGGCACATTGCTTGGAATTGTTAGGAGCTTTGCATCCCCAATTGCTTGCTAAATCCCAAGGAAATTCCAAGGGTTTTTGAAAAAAACTCACCATTCGACCAACTATACGACTTGAACATTTCCCCCCAAAGGACCTTGGTTTGACTGTTTGACTGGTGGGCTGATGTGGCTGGCACATAGGGCCTTGAGACGATGACTGTGATGGACCATGATTGCTTTTTTGCCGACCGGCATGCCCCGTTTTCGAAACTGATTGCGCTACCACTGCTCACGCATGAGTGTTTCCCTCTCTTGCCTGGGCCAAAAAACTGTTCATGTACACACAATTGACGACCACCCCCTTCCCCAACCCCTGAAGTGGCAGCACTTAAAGTAGGGTATTTTTTTTGTTTTGGCAGGTCACCGCCCCACCCCCGCCCCCCTGAAAAATGGAATCCGTGGAGTCCCGGCGGCGCAACTAACCCCTGGGAAGCCAGTGGGGATGAGCGACGCACGGATTCAGGTGGCCTGCCCGGGGCATGGACGACAGTCGATTTTTTAAAAAAAGAAAAAACAGAACAAGAAATTGGTATCACACGGTCTTCTTACTCCTTTTTTGTGTTAGGGATAAAGGATGGAATCGTTGTTTTTTTTTGAAGGAACAATTGTGATGGTTGAATATGGTTGCAGTTCTTTCGTACGTTGCTGTCGGGGCCTTTCTGCCCTGCCGCCAAAGCAAGGCAGAGGCCAAGGCACACAGACAGGAGCGAACAAAAGGGAGGGTTGTTGTTGTGCCCCGGTCGTGTGGCGTGGCAATTGTACCTGACCCAACCCATGTCGACTCGTCGGCAGAGTACGTGCCACCACGCGATGTATCCGGGACAGAGGGTTCCAACCAACGAACCCAGCCTGCACGAGCAACGAAGTTGCACTGGCGCATCGTGGTTGATGCTGAGGATTCAGCAGATCCTGATCCCGAGTCAGATGCAGGGTCATGCAGTGGTAGTGGCAGTGACGGTGGCAGTGGCTGTGGCAGTGGCAGGAGCAGTGGGAGTGGCAGTGGCAGTGGCAGTAGTAGTGGCAGTGATGCAACAAGCAGTGCCATCACCGTTAGCAGTTCCGATGTGGAGGCTGCCGCTGCTCCTCCACCAGCTGCGAAAAAACTTCGCTGGACAGGAGTGCGCCCAAGCCAATGCGAAACTCGGGCACTGCATCCCCCCGCCATTGATGTTGATGCAGAATCCAATTCTGCCCCAGTACCCCATCTCTTGAGTGAGGGGGATTTTTTCCCGACAGACACGGAGGCAGCACTTAAACACAAGGACAAGGAACAGCGTTGACTGTGATGTTCGCGAAGGGGTGCTAACCGGGCTAATTGGGGGGTGGGGGGTGGGGCTGGGGGTGGGGGGGAACCCGGCGCTCCGTGGGTCAGGCCCAGGATCGGGGGCTTGTGATTGGCCAGGCCTGGCCATGGTAGTCGGGGCAGCTTCTCTTTGAGGAGTGGCGGAGCAGTGTACATTACTATCGTGTATGGTGGTAGGGGATGGGTGGGGCTGGGGGTGGGGGGGAACCCGGCGCTCCGTGAGTGAGCCCCAGGATCGGGGGCTTGTGATTGGCCACGCCTGGCCATGGTAGCCGGGGCAGCTTTTCTTTGAGGAGTGACGGAGCATTGTACATGTCCTCACTATATATGGGTCAAATTGCCCAAAAATGCCCAAATACGTGTGTGGGGGGGGCGGGGTCGATTGTTTCTTCATCCTTGGCGTTTTGGTAGGAAATCGCCCCCGAAAACACTTCCGATATTTTTTCATCCCTAGAGATTTCGGAAGGCTCCCTCCCGGCTTCGGCCGGGGTTTCGGCCGGGGTTTCGGTCGGAGTTTCGGTCTGGGTTTTGCTTCCGATATTTTCGCATCCCTAGGGATTCCAGGAGCGATTGCCTGGCATGTCGGTTGGAAAATTTACAGGTCGATCGTCAGCAACGCTAGGAATCATGCCAAGATTTTCGGTCCCAAAATAAAAATTCTACGCTTTGCGTTTGAGCGACATGTGTAGCACAATTCCCCCATTGCCATCAAGTGAACACGAACACTCGACGTGCACCACACACAGCGACCCCCCAGCGCCATGGGATGCCCCTTGTAGTGGCGGCTACAACAGTGCCCCACCCCCCTGTGCCCCTTGCATGGCTTGCATGCTGGGGCCCTATGCTCATCACACAGGGTCTGCATAGGGCGCCGTGGCTGCCCTGTTCATTTCCACCCCACCCGCTGTGCCCGTTTTCTGTGGGGGGGGAGGGGTGAAGCAGCTGCCCTGGTTGACCGGGCACGGCCCCTAGGGGGGAGGGTTGGTCCGGCCCCATCTATGTTACGGAGGTCGCCACCTCCGCCACCTGCGCGCCACCCCCCAAGTCTGGTGTCTGGTGTCTGAGTGCCTGGAACCGATTCCACCGGACGCACCGGATACGGCTGCCCCGGCCAGGCTTGGCTGAACGTCGCCACACCGCGGCGGGCGAAGCGTCCATCGCGTCGCTCTCGTCTCCCCCTCGGTCCCCCCCCCCCCCCGACCCCCAGTTCCCCGCTGCTATCGGCCGGACGCCACACGGCGCGGGCCGGAGGGGGGTGTGGGCTGTCTACCGCCTGCCCATGCACTGCACAGTGCTGGGACGCTGGCGGGCCTGGGACGCTGCTCTGCAAGCACGACATGCACTGCACAGCATCCGGGCGTTCTCTGGTCGTGTCGAGTAGCGAGTCGCGGGTCCCTGCGCACGCAGGGCCGGCATCAAGCTGGAAGGGCGGTGTGACAGCGCACGCTGCAGGGACCTCTGCCCCTATGTCGAGGTGCGTCTCTACAGCCTCCAGTACTCCAGCTGGGTGCCTGGCTCCCAGAGCAACACTGCATCCGGGCTTAACTTGTGGAGATATAGATCCGCTGGCCACTGCGCACGCAGGGCTGGCGCCAGGGCTGGGGTCAGCAGCCATACTGGTGGTAGGTGCTGCTGCAGCGCGCGCAACAGGAAACACGTGTCGTCGGCTTCGAAGGCGACTACCACAAGGCAGCCACTGCCGGGGCCAAGGCTATGGGGCGGGGGTAGGGGCAGGGCAGACAGGGTGTCCGGCGCCAGCTCCCAACGGGGCAGCACGCGGACCACCATCCCAAGCAGTGCTGACTGCCGGTACGTTAAAGCGCCGGGGCGTCGCTCGCACCCCGCATTAACCGCATGGTCGAAAGCCGTAGCCCGCCACAGCAAATGGCTTAGCTGCATCACCGGGCGGCTTAGCACGTGCAGTAGCTCTGTGACCATCGCCTTGTCCTCATCGTCTGCTCCAAATATCTCCGCCGTCATGGATACAAGGGCGTGCCGCTCAGGAGGGGCTGCCACGCCCGGGTGTAGGGGGTCCCACAGACCCACGACGCCGTCGGGTACGGCAACCCAGTATGCCGGGTGCTGGGCGGGCCCTTGAACTTGTCGGCTCACTCCGTCCAGCCAGCACACCGCTCCCAACGCGGAGACCACGAAGCCCAGGTAGTGCCAGCAGGCAGCTCGCAAGTGCACCACCAAGTCCTCGACCACGCCGTCACAGAACGGACAGCGCAACGCGGTTAGGGCTGCTGGTGGGTGACGGCGGTCCAAGAGGCGCAGCGCGTAGACCCGTCGAAGGGCTAGGCGGGGCACTGATCCCGCCGGGAAGGCGGCCACAAAAGCAGCGTGGGCCGGTGGCGAAGGTGGGGGCTGGAGCCGCGGCAGGCTGCCGGCTTGGGCGGAGTCGCTCTGCACTGATTCGAAGGCGGAGATGTCGACGATCAGTTGCCCAGTCCAGAACGTGGCCACGCGCCCGTGCAACAGTGGCAACCAGGGCGCTGTATATGCTCGTGCTTCATGGCGTCCGCACGTTGGAGCAGCTGGGGAACATGGGAGACGATGGCGGCAGTGTGCGGGTACGGGCAGGCACAGGCGGGGCAGACGGGGGCGGCTATCAGGGCTGCTGCTGGGGCGGGAGGGCTCAGCACCCACGTACCCGTCGGCGTGCGGGCGTACTGCACTGGAAGCCCACAAGAGGGAGGGTAGGGGGGATCCTGCTGCGGCCCAGGACCATTCCAGCAAAAAATCCATTCGTTACCAACCCACAAGGGCGGGGTGGCACAGCCGCCCGGCGGCACCACTCGTAATACCTCCTGTAGCCACATGCGGAGGGATCCCAGGGCGGCCGCCCATACGGAGCTAGGGGTGCGGGCCAGCACTGAGCCGAGGTCAGGGAGGGGAGGGTGGAGGGTCGCGCCTGGCTGGGAGGGCAGGTGGTAGGGCTGAAGGAGTGTCGAGTGGCCACACACTCCGCACTTCCACCCCAGCAGGTGCGGGGCGAAGGGGATGCGCAGGGTGCCGCATGCTAGGCAGATAACGCCGTCGATGCGGCCAGGCGCGCACTTGGGGGCGGCGTCCGACCATTGTTCCAACGCACGGAGGGCCGGGCGGAGGCGGGACCACGGTCGAGACGCGAGAGCGGCTGCGAGAGCCCACACTACGGTGTCGGGCGCGCTACCGACAGGGAGCACGTGGGGAAGGTGTAGTCAATTATTCCGCCGGCCTCCCCACATGGAAGATGTGCGAGTGCTGCCTGGGGCCGTGCTTTCTTGTGAGCGGCGGGTCACTCCCGCGGCTGTGGCTGCTCGGGTAGCGGGCCGTGGAGGGGAGTCGATCTTTTTGCGCTTGGAGGCCCGGGTGTCGGGCGACTCACCGGGGCGGAGGGAGGGGGGCACGGACAGGGCGTTGGAGTCGGCGCGGAAGGGTTCCCCTGTGTAATCTCGCCGCCCATGTATGACCGCTTCCCAACCCGTGGGGTGGATGTAGGTACGGGTCCAGCGGGTGGCGAACAGGGTGTGGTAGACCTGGGTGGGGATCGCGGCGAAGCCAAAACCTGCCTTGACGTCAGAGGGTGTGACGTATACGGGCACCTCGAGGAGCTGCGAGAGGGCGGCCGAGGCTTCTGTGGGGTCTAGCTTCGCCAGACCCCGAACTCGGACTACGGACACGGCCGGGGGCTCAATCGCTGGCTGTAGCCCTGGGAGAGGGTTGGTGCCAATCAGCTGCGCAATGGGAGGCCTAGTCAGGGGTGCCGCGACTGCCGGGGGGGGCGGTTGGCTGGGGGCTGATACCGACGCGGTCGCTGAGGTCGGTGGGGGCGGGGCACCCTCGTGCAGGAACCAAGCATGACCATCAGCCGCCGTGGGCTTGAGGGCCCGTTGCACGACCGCCACCAGGGCGCTGTGTTGTGACGGGCGGGTGAGGGCTAGTGTTGTGGCGAGGATGCTCTTACGGAACGTGACGGGGTCCCTCGCAGTGCTCATGTCGGTGAAGGTGGACATGGGGATGGCCTCGTCGGACGCTACCACTACGGCGGCTTGCGCCCAATTGCTGAAACCGCGCTGTGCAGCCTGCGTGATGGTCTCGCCCAGGGTGGTGAGGGTGGCCCGCTGCTTGGCCTCGAGGTCTAGCCCCCCGTATTTGTCGGTCACTTTCTGCACGAACTGCTCGAGCTCCTTCGCCAGCCGCGGGCGGGAACCGGGGGGGCACGCCTCCCAGACCGACTTGGCCCCCAGGACCAGTGCGGCTGTCGTGGAGATGGCCCCCAGGTTGGTGGTGATGCGGGCTGGAAGGCCGTAGGGGCGGGCCAACAACGCTAGCGCAGAGGAGAGCGTGGCGGCCTGGTAGTTGGCTATGACAGACAGGTTGTCAAGAAGGGATTGGATGCTCGCTGGGTCGTGCGCTGGGGGGGCGTCCAGAAACTCCTCCCACGCGGCGGGAGCGGGGGGGGCATTGGGGCCTGCTTGTACCAGAGCGTCGCGCGCCTGCAGCTCTGCTCGAATGGATGGGTAGGTGAGGGTCCCGTCCTTCTCGCGCTCACTCAGCTCAGACTGCCACTCAGACAGTGCAAGCGGCCCAGGGCCCGGGTAATTGGCCCCCTTGTCGTTCTGCAAGACCAGGATGGTTGGGTAGGCAAGTTGGAGTCCTCGGTGCGTTGCAGCCCAGAGCGTAAGCCAATGGATCAATGGGAAGCGAAGGACTACAGGGCGCACCGCTGTCACCCACCCAAGGACGCCCAGCAGGTCCTCGAACGCCAAGTTACGCAGTGAGTCATCGCCAAACTCACGGCAACGGGAGATGGCTGCGCGGAGGAGGACGTCGCGGTCGGTTGCTGGTTTCCCCGTGGCGTAGTCCAGCAGCAAGTGCACGCACTCCTGGTACTACAGCCAAGAGTAGGCGGGGAAGTGAGTGCGCAGCGTCTTGACGTCCAAGTCCTTGAGCTTGCCCGTCACCACTGCCCAGTACAACGCAAGCGAGGCCAGGACGCTGGACTGCGATGTTAAGAGAACGTTGTTGATGTTGACGTTGGACTCGTAGTGACGGGCTGTAGCGTACACCCGAGCGGTCGCAGCGTCTTCGGAGATGGACAGCACTGGCCACGTTTCGGCCCCACGAAGAGAGGCCTGCCGCTCAGCCGGGGACAGGGCCGCGAAAGTGTTGCGCGCAGCAGGAGGCATGAAACCTGAAGGCGAGGAGTGCGCGATGCGGGGCTCTGGGCCTCGGATCCTGCGGGCGGGGGTGGGCTGAGCATCATGTGTCCTATTGCGGCGGTGTTCCCCGTTCCCCCTCGCCCTGTGTGCACCCTCTGGTCGGCCCCCGCGTGTTCCCCGTCGCTGCGCTACTTGCTGTCCACGTGCTGTCACCCGCGCTGGCGTCCCTGTACTGTTACCCCTTCGTCGCCCCTCACCCTGACGCCCCTGTTCTTACAGGCACTGGCACTCGCGGCCTGGGTCGTGCACACAGCATATAACAGCACAGGCAATAGGGTCAGACACAAGGACATGCAGTTGGTTGCGGGGTGATGAAATTGGAACAGGGGGAGGGGGCATATGGCTTTGTCGGGGCAAGTCCGCAGGGCGTCGCGGGCGGACAGCTAGTGTGGGCTGGTCACGTCCGCAGTTGTGGGTGCAGTCGTTGGCGGTCCCCTACGTCAGGTTCAGGGAGTGCAGCTGCCGCCAATCTCCAGTCAACGCGGTCTCCCTGTTCACGCTGGCCATCGCAGTTGGCGGTGGTCTGGTTCCCGACGGCCCAGGCTGGCCGTCCGCCCGTCCTCGGCTAGACAACATGCCCTGGGCTGGGCTACCACCGAAGCCCGGCGCTGCCTTATCCCGGACGTCCACTGTGCACATCTGGTGCATGCCAGCTGCCACACGGCAGAGCCTGGGCCCCAGAGCCGTCCATAGCCGCACGGCGTCACTGGTGGGGGTTTCCTGGCTGGGGTATGCGCACACCTGGTGTCAAGTGTCTGCCACACGGCAGAGCCCGGGCCCCAGAGCCGTCCATAGCCGCACGGCGTCACGGTTGGGGGTATCCTGGCTGGGTTGGTGCACACCTGGTGTCTCGTTGCTGCCGCATGGCAAAGCCCGGGCCCCAGAGCCGTCCATAGCCGCACGGCGTCACGGATGGGGGTATCCTGGCTGGGCTGGTGCACACCTGGTGTTTTGTTGCTGCCCTAGGGCAGAGCCTGGGCCGCAGAGCCGTCCATAGCCGCACGGCGTCACGGTTGGGGGTACCCTGGCTGGGGGACCGCACGATCCCAGTGTATACTAAAAAAAAAACCGGCTCTTGGTCACGCACGTGACCGTGGGGACGAAAAGGGGCCATGTTGTTTCATGGCCAGGAGGCAGGAGGAGGGCCCTGATCCTCCCCGGAAGTCCTTGCGTTGCGCACTGTTTCCCCTCCCCCCCCCTGCTGGTGGTCACCGCACGGTGCCCCTCCAGTGCGGTCTGCCCCGCACGGGACACCGCAGTGTCGCCGAGCCTTGCGACTGGTGTTTTCCTCCTGGCGCCCCGGTCGCACGACCACCAGGGGGACTCCCGCGGGCCACCCCCCAAGGGATGGAGCTGGGGGTCGACCGATGTCCCCTGCTCCTGCCCCCCCCCCCCCTTGAGGGGGGTCTGCGACCCCCGGGGGGGGGGGGGTCAATGCCCTCCCTTGTGGCTGATGGCCCCGCCCGTGCCGCCGTCAGCCGGCGGGAGATGTGCCCAAACACATCTGCCAGCCCTTGGGAGGGGGGGGGGGGGTGAGGACGCGGCTGAACCCCCCCCCCCCGCGCGTGCGCGCCCAGCAGAGCACGATTGCGCGCGACGCCTGGAGGAGCCCTCACCCCAAGTGTCTCCAGGGGGGGGGGGGGGGAGGCACAGCCTAAGCGGCTCCGGTATGTAAAACGAGCGGGAAAGGGCTGCTTGCCCTCCCCGCTCCCCCCAGGGGGAGCCGCCGGGCAAGGGGGGCACACGGGGAACGGCTGCAGGCGTCACGCGCGCCGGCAGGGTGCCCAGACAGAAACGCACGCGTGTACTTTTAACGAGGGAGACCCATATGTGGCGGTAGTGCAACCGGTATCGGTTCAGGGAGGGGGAGGGGGGCTGCAGCAACAACTGGGCACTATGCCCTTCGGAGGGCCGGTGCAGGCGGCGGCACCCTCGTCCGGGGGAGGGGACGGGGGTCCAGCAAGGCCGGGAGCAGCGATGCTGCCACGCGGGGGCACGCAAGAGCCGCAGCGGGGCCACGGGAGGGCCTCGGAGGAGGGCACATAACCCGAGGCGGACGTCTTTCCGCCGCGCCGCGACACACCGGGGGGCGAGGGGAGGGTTAGGGCAAGCCACAGGCAGGCACTAACCCGCTAACCCCTAACCCTCCCGTCGCAAGAGCGGCCAGGACATTGAAAGCCTTCAACCCTCGTTAATAGTATAACGCACGCGCGCACACACACACATGCACACACACTATTGCTTTGGTTGAAATGAATGGGCATCACACACACACACACACACACACACACACACATAGTTCAGCAGTGCCAAATTTCAAAACTCCATAGACAGTTGGCCTTGCCACAACAAGCAAATCCTCTCAAAGAACTCCACCAAAAATGACACTCAGTGCAAGGCGCTTTTCTTCATAGTGCTCCTTCGCAGTGCTTGCCCTGTTGGCGCTTCCTTGCAGCCCTACGCAGTGCTTGCCCTATTGGCGCTTCCTTGCAGCCCTAACTTGTAGCGCCACTGTAGCGCGACCCCTACGGTGCTACTTCCACACCACTTGCGATGCCTGCGCTCTTGCACGGCACTCTCCTTCACGTCTTGTTGGACGCTTGCTTCTCCTTTGGGGCATGTTGTTCGCACTGCGATCTTTGCAGATTGGAACGCTGTCGTGGAGGCTGGCCATGACGAAATTTGTGATTTAGCCCTTGCACCTGATCCAAAGCAGCATACCGCTTGCCGTGCAGCACATCCACGTTGGGCCCGACCTCGTTCAGTCCGTCCTTGACATGCCGTATCTTAGACTTAGCTTGCTCCCGTTCATCACATGCTTTGTTGCACTCATTGCAATATGTCTCCATTCTTTGGATGTCAGACTTATCGGTGCACACACACCAAGAGCTCGAACTTCTAATGGTTCTTGAAGGCATCACAGGAGATGTTCGCTACAAAATGTACAAAGAAGCTTGTAATGGAACCTCATTTTCTCTATGGATTTTTGTGTGTACTCTCTTTTCCCTACTCCACTTCCGGCCATGCCCTCGATACATCTTGATCTTCAGCACCAAACACAAGTTGAACATGATCACACTTGTAGATGATGAACTTTGGTCCCATCACATGTCAATCTTGCCGTCCTTGTATAAGTACAACAAGCAAGGAAATAATATTCAAAAACATGTGATTCTGGTGATTAGATCTATTTTACAATACGATTTCAAAGCCTGAGTTTTGATCTACACATTCGATGGTGCACGTGGACGTTGTCAGTGTATTACACGACATTCTGTGGCAAACCCATTAAAGCCACCCCCTTTTGTAGTCGCCGCCATCTAAGGCCAAAATTCGCAGTGAAAGGCTGTGCAAGAGTTTGGAGCCCGAAGAAACCAGCTACTCCGCTGCTTGGTGCATGTCTAGTACAAGGTGCCTTGGTGTCGCCCTTGCATTTTACAGTGCCACGTAGGATGGCGGATTGCGTCATTGCATTGTTCTTCAAAGTGTTGCACTGCAATGCTGAAGCATCACAGCTTGAAACGCGTTGTTGCGCTATTTTGCACTGCATGGTGCCGCCCCGCCGAAATTTCGGAGCCTCTTACGCGCTGCCGCATTGTTCATTGTTGTGTCGAAGTGCTAAAGCTTTTGAGCCTTGAATGTGTGGCAATAGTCTTCTTGTTTGTGCGGCACATAACAGGAGAAGGTTTGGAGGCAACATCAAAAGGGCCAATGCCAATTTTGAATGAAGATGACCTGCTTTGATGGATAGAAGATCATGGATTGCAAGGCCAGCTTGTATACAGCCTCCCACTCGCGATGGCCTGCTTGATGAGGCCAGAGAACGAGCGAGTCACCTACATGGTAAAAGCTTGCACACCTTAGGCAAGTGGTGTTGGGGCCGTGCCTTCACACCTAACTGATGTGATAGAACCCCCGGACATTTTAGGGTTTAAGCCCTTCAAATTGAAAATGAAAAGGTCTCGGGGCAAAGAGTTACACCAACATTGTTCATCAAGTTTGTGATTGCACCTTGGTTTGAGAAAGTCAGAGGGACTTGCATCGGGCACGGCTTCCAAAAAACAAGGATCGGCCCTTTCTCCATGGGCAACCTTTTAGAGAACCGGGACCTTGCCAAATTGAAGAGATTCAATCCAGACTCACTTCTGGCAGCTCCAACTGCACACAACGCCTCTTGTAAAAGCCTTCCTACCTTGAACCCGTCTCCACGAAAAATATTTTTTAGTTGCTAGGCCTCTAGGTGTGCCATCAACATGACCACAAAGACAGATCCTTGGAATCTGCAGCTTGGTGGCTTTGTAAATTTGGAGACCTTTCGGCAAGCGGTTGTAGACCACCAACTACAGTTGGAGAAGGGAAAACAGCCCAAACAACGTGCCAAACTAGCTCCAAAATCGGGGCCCAAGCGGCTGTGTGTTGGTTGGGTAAGGCCCCGTGCAAAGTTTGCACCTCTACATGCACCTCATCCAGAAAATGGGGGTTCACATGTGCCTCGGCTCCTAGCCCCATCAATTATGCAAGATTGCTAAACTTCCGAATCGGACTCCGGTGATGTTGTTAGGGTGTAGTTGTCCTACTTGTCGCAATGGCAACACATTGGCAATATTCAATGTGGCAAAACTCATGAACGGTGCATTTTCAGGATTTTTCGCTTTGTGAAAATTCTTTGTGCATGCCACATGAGTGTACAAACTCATGGGCGCAAAGGAAAGCACGTTTGGAACAATTTTGAGTGCACATGGGCATAAATAGATGGTTTTGTGGAGGGTTTTCAGCACTTTTGTAAAACATGAGAGGACGGGCACAATACCGGTATGCTAGCACACTACTAGTCGTTGCACCTTACGCCGCCTAAAGTTGAAGTGGCTGACAAACTTGGAAAAATGTTTGCAGATGAGATGGCGGTCGATGGCCCCTCCCTAGTGGCAGGTATCACCCACCACAAACATGAACACGGCTGGAAATTCCCAAACTTGTGGGAGGGATATGGGCTTCTTTTGGTGACCCATGAACCCAGGTCTGCCTTCATCCAGCCCGATGGGACTATTAATCCCATCTTTGGGTACTACCTTGCCAAGAATGATGAGGCGCAAGGGCTAACGCGAGCTGAGATTCTTTTAAAAAAAAAAGAGACTGAACTCCTGCATTGGCGCCGACTACCCTTTCTTCTGAAGGGTGGCCTAATCCAACATGAGAGTGTGCAGTGTGTTTTTGAAAGTGCTTTTTCTCATCTTCTTGTTTTTGTATGCTGGGCAATACGCTTGCGCGGTTCACCACGCCTCTTGGGGAAGCCAATTGGACACCAACCTTCATAGCCTCAGAAATCACTTCGGGCGTCAAATGTGTTTTGCTCCCATCCACTATGAGAATGACACAACCATGTTTATTAAATTTGGGATGTGCTTCCACTTTTGATGAGCATGTCTTTACTATTGCCGCCAGTTTTTGTGCTATTCACCAACACACAACATGCCCTACGTTTGAAGATGTCCCCCTTTGTACACCGCAGCGACCAACAGCTAGCTGCAAAGCAACACCATTCCCTCTGACACATGCAGCGAGGGTGGCATGCCTTCTATCATACCCCCCTTTTTTGGCAATAGCCCTCTTACCCCTCAAAGCCGATACCTTCAAAGTCTCCGTGTCAAAGTCCACAAAAGTGCCACTTTCGTCTTCATGGTATACAATCTCAAGGTCTCAATCCACCCGTTGCATTGCAAGGCTAGGCTCTACTTGAACCACTCACGCAAGCTTCAGCAGGGTTACTCCATTGTGCTTCATTCCCCCCCTTTTGCGGCTTGGATGGTGGTACTTCTATGTACTTCTGCAAATCGCGCACTCCTTCCACCCCCTATGGAAGGCAACATCGTGGGTCAACGGGAGCCCTTGCACACTCTTGCAAGGTCAAGGGGTCCCGCGCACAGTGCTTGCACAAGATACAAAGAATGGCCTTTGCGGTCTAGACGACGCACCACTTTTTGGTGTCCACTTCCGCACCCCATTTTGGCCTTGGCCCTCAGGCCGGTGCCACTATGGGTGGTTGGCCTTGTGCCCAGGCGTAACCTACCTTATTTGAGGTAGGGCCGAAACGGACTCTGAGAGACCCTGTACTCTCAACACCAATGTCCTCCGATCTAGGGCTCTACATAACGAAGAAGTATGTAGCTCTTGTGTATGAGCTAATCCCCTAACCTACAGTATTGTTAGAAGAGTGCCTTGCAATGCTCACACCGGTGGTTTCCGGCGCTTTCCATTGACCCTATGCATGTGATAGGGGTGTCCCCACCTTGACACGTGAACATTGCCCTTGTGTTTACTCCTTGGGGAGATAGGTGACAGGGAAGTGGCAGCTTGATACAGATACAACTTCCTATGAAGCCAGCAACATGGTTTGTTTAACGCAAGGTGTGATAACCCTCCTTGGGGACAAGAGATTTTGTTGGTTAGGGCCAATTGGTGACCCAGCAATCAAGGGTTTCTAACCCTCCTATTGCCTATACCTTACCCATTTCATGTGTGTCTGAGTGTCCTAAGAGTGTGTGTGAATGCCAGTTTGTAAAGCTCAATATGAGATTTTGCAAAATGTTACTACCGTCTCCCAGGGGTTCAGTAAAGGGGAACCAAGTGCTGAAGTTCCCTATTACCCCTAGGATTTCGATGGGCCTCCACAGACCGCCGCACCCAAGAAAGGCAGACACTACTTAGAGCCTTTCACTAGGAGCTTTCGAAATCCATTCACTCGGAGGCACACAATTGACATCGGTTGCTTTCTGTCTTGTCAGTTTTTGTACACCAACAAGGGGAAGAGCAGTACAGGGGAACTAGTGGGAGGGGTTGTCTGGGAGAGGGTACCACAATCCACATCTAGTGCAAACCACAATCATTTGCACAGCGCATGTGCTGTGCTCACGTCACTGACTGCCACTGACTGCACAACGCATACTATTCAGACCACTGCAACTGCATACACTGGACGTACTCGTACTTGGTGAACCACAACAACTTCACATGCGATACGTACGACGGAAACCGCTGTCTGCTGACACCACAGGTGCCATACACTCAGTTCCCGCGACACGTACTCTGGAAAACACATCAAAGGGTGCACACTGTGCACGCTGTGCAAGGCACAGCTACTGCACACAACACACATGCTATGCAAACCATACTTGCAATCCAGGCATGAATTTTCTTCGGCACCAAGAAAACTCAGCACCATGGGGGGTGTGGGAGGGGTTGTGCCTCCTTGCGCAGAACTCTGAGCCCTCCTCTTCTGTTCTGACACCTATCTTGGAGTTTTCATGAGCCAGTCCGCACGCAAAAGAAAGACCCCTAGCCATGCAATGCTTCCAGTGTCAACGTGCATGCATACTCTAGGAGCCAAAGTGGTTGTGCTATTGTATCAGATACGCAGCAGTGTCGTGAAAGGGCATGAAGAGGGCATGGATGGTGTGTAGTGAGGGCATTGGGCACAGCATAGGCAATGTGGCTGTAGAAAGCATGTTTCTACCCTCCCTGCTGCACAACATGCACCATTGAAGGTCCAGGATCTTGAGACCCGAGTTGAAGTGCTGAAGGGGCAGATCCAACAAATGGAGACTGATCTGAACTCATCTGAGGCCGAGGGGGCAGCGAAGGAGGCCATGAAGCAGCAGGCGCTGGCGAAGCTGCATAAGGCCGAGCATGACCTGGACAAGCTCCGAGGGCAATATGCATCACAGTGCAAAAACATGCGGCGGCAGATCCAGGAGCTGGAGCGGAGATCCCAGGCTCACCCTGCACAGAGGAAGAAGGAGCGTCCGTCACAGAATGTGAAACAGCAGGCACAGTGTGTTGACAGGGCATGGAGATGACAGGGGCAGTCTTGCGAACCAAAGCAGGGCAGCCCACGGAGAGGGCCTGGGCACCAGTGAAGTATTTGAATGGCCGTACACCATAGGAGGGGGGGGTAACCCCCCCCCCCCCCCTTAGACCCCCTCCCTTCCCCTTCTAATGTGCATCTGAACATGGACATTTTGAGGAGGTGTCAACACATTTTTTGGCGGCCTACATCAGTGTCATATTGCACATGACTGCAACCTATCCCCAACATATCCTTTAACAACTACTGCTTTTCCGTTCCTCAAGGAAAGTATTGCCTCTTGCAATGTATTGCATACTCAATGTCCATCCAGAGGTATGCTGATGTGCTTAACAGAATTTTTTTTCCTGTTTGGGTTGGACACCCCAGGGGGACGGGGGTTCCAGCCAACCCCCCCTTCCCCCCTTCTAATACTTCCCCGCTGGGCACCTTTTGGGCAGTTTGTTGCTCTGCACAGGGCCAGGGGTTTGAAGGGAGGAGAGGAGGGAGACATTGTTGGGGAGACCATTCGACCATTGCCCAGGTCCTGTCCATGCTCGGCCCTCCCTTTGGCTCTGACGCATGTGGTGGCGTGGGTATGGAGGCGGGCTGCTGCGGCTGGCACAGATATTGACCTACTAATGAAGACTCCCACAGGCTCGCTGCTCTGCAGTGCAGATGACGTCTGGGCCTTGTGTGGATCGGTGTGCATGTTGGTATTTGGTGGTGTGGATGTATATGAATGTCGCTATGGGGGTGGTGTGGATCCATGTCTCCACGTCTCCAAGGGGCAGGTGCCAACTTGTTGTTGAGGGTGTAACCGATGGGTCCAATGAGGTCCATCCCTAAGCCATCACTCTATCTGGGCTCCACAATGGCAGGATTTAGGAGAGGCAGGGGAATGTACCTTCAAGGTGGATTGCCTAGCCAAGGTGACAGGCGGCTAGCCTGGCCACAATAGGACTGTTGACGCTCCAACGGAGCGGGGTAGGGGCCTAGGGACTTGATTGGATTGGATGGGAGTTTTGCTCTTGATGGGTCACAAGCCACGCAGCCAACTAGGCCCGTGACTCTGACATGCGAACGGCCCTTTCACGTCCGGAGACCCCAAGCCGGTGTCCCACAATCACTCAAGCATGCCCCAACACACGTACATTCACTCGCGCAAGGTCCAGACTCAGCACCCCACACACGGAGGACACGCATGTCATGTGCCACAGGGCCCGAGCCGGTGCCCCACCTGCACTGCCACCCGTACTATCGCCGCAAGGACCGAAAAGTGTTGCCCCCCCCCCCCACCCCCACAGACACACATCTCGACAGTGTGACTCTCCGGCAACCTCCTGAGCAAAGGCAACAAGCCTGTAGGGACAGGAGTTACTCCGGAGGTCCATCACCGAAAGAGGAAGTGTCACTGCAAGACGATGCCCCGGAGTTTGCGGCTGCATCGTCCACCCTATCGCGCAAGGGCATAGGCGTCTCAACCGCTGGCCACTCTTTCATGCTCAACAAGGCCAACGCGGTTTAGAGGGCGGGGTAGGAAGAGCCTGGGGGAAAGCCACCACCAGGCCGTCGGCCACACGCAGCACCGTGTAGGGAGTCCTGTTGTGGCACTGCATGGGGGTTGGGGACACAGAGAATACCAACACCTGACTCGGGGAGGGGATGCCCGACAAAATAGGACAACTCGAAGGGTAGTGGATGAGTCCATCCCCGGGAGCACCCCTACCACATCCGCCGTCGAATTCAGTGTTTTCGCGAGGGCATGACCAATGAACGTTGTTTTGGCCGTGGAGAGGGACCGCATGATGACCTCTTACCTATGCGCAGTGGGTGATTGGTTGGCTCTGCCCCCGGCTTCGCAGGGAGCATTTGCCGTGTGCCACGCCCCAGCAGTGGGTTGGCATGTATCGTGGGTAGAGGTGGTGTAGGTTGCGGTCATGGTTGAATGCATCAGTCCGGACCAGGTGACATGGACGCTGGGGCAGGGATAGAATGGCAGGGACCCAAGGAACACGGATTCATGGGCGAGGGCCAGACAAGTGCACGTTCCCCGTGATGCACACTGTAATTAAGAGAGGAGTGCCACACACATATGTCACTCAGGAGCAAGTCAATAGTTGAGACAAACGCGCCACACAACGCACAGACACTTATACCGACACTTATACCAGAGATGGGGGCCCTAGCTCACACCTGGGCGCTAGAAGTGGCAAGTGAACACAAGCTCTGCCTCCACATGACAGCGAGGAGCCAAGTGTAGCCAAAAAGCTCCCGATGGGGACCAAGAGGGGACATGACCCAACTCCATACAAAGCACCTACGATGCTGAGAGCCGTGAAGGGACCCCCGGTCGGAAATTAGGGGAATTGTTTTAGCACGCCTCCAAAAAAGCCAAGGGGCTGGCAACTAGCGCCCCTCCCCACAGAAGGCATTAATGATCACCAAGCCACCAACGGAACGGGACGCACGCTCGACGGGCCCACGCCATACTGTGCTTGGCCCGAGAGTTACCGCGAGCCTAGAATAGAGCCACCGGGGACCCGGAGCTGTAGTCATGCTGAGTCGGTACATAAATTTCTGCCGCCTCGCTAATGAGCAGGGCAGCCGTTTAGTGGAGGCGTCGAATGTGCACCCACGAGCATCAAGAGGCACAACCGCCATCCTCGCAAAATGTAGAAACCGTGTTGGCCGCTACGAACGAGTGGACGGATACTAGGGACACACCTAGCTCACACAGCAGCCACAAAGCAAGGGTCGTGGCACACCACTCTGCCACCCACAATGAAGTGCTATCGTGACACACCCTGACCAGGCTTCCGCGCGCACACTAGTAGGAGACAACGGACTAGCCCATGCGGTCCCCATCCATCGATTCATTGGTGACCACATCAATACCACCCTTGACGGGCACTACTACCTTTGCACAACACAAGGGGACTGCACAAGGCAACAATACACAAGAGGGACAGAGTGCTTTGCAAGGGTGGCCGCTCCATACATTGAATCTTTTCCTTCGGTGCCTTAGCCTAGACTGGGCAAACCTTGCCTTGGCCAGTCCTTCACCCTCCCATTCCGCGTGGCCCATGTAGGAATCCCACGCGCCGGAAAGGTAATGGATCACATCCCCCTCCAAAGCAAGGTAGAAGCCTTTCGGCTTGAACGAATTTGGGGTGCCACTTGCCGCCCTATAGGACGGGCTTGGAGAACCTGGTCTAGACCCTTCGGCACCCGACGAAGCAGCTAGCAGTCGGCACTGAACGACACCGCCAATATCCACACACAGGCATCCCACGGCACGCGCATACACATGGAGCCGGATGGGAAGGCCATGGGCAGAAAGGTAGAAGGGTCCACCACCAGTCAACCACTCCTTGATTGAACCGCGCGCCAACCCCATCCATTTGGCCGGGCAAACCCACGCCCATGCTGTCCTCCTATGCCTCCCCCCGTGGGCTCTGCAGTACGGGTGCCCTAGCCCTAGCGGGGTAGTGGTTGCATCGCATCCTACGCAACCTTACGGTCTCTCCGCCACTCTTGCATCTTTGGCATGCACATGTTGGTGGTGTACTCTCTGTCTTGTGCTAACGGTGTTTTTTTCAGGGGGTTGTGGTGGCTCCGGCTAGGCTGGCGTAGACTCAGAATTTGCTCAAGCACCTTGTTGTTGCTTCTTTGTCTGTGCCGTTGCCAGTCCCTAGTGCAGTGTTGTATGGTGTTGTGGCCTCTCTGGGCTTCCGCCTACCAAATGTGTTGTGTCGCTTTCATCGCCGCCAAGTGTGTGGATTGCTGCTAGCCCTTAACAGCCTCAATACGCTCGCCGAAGAGACTACCCGGCCGCTGTGGTTCGTGCCGTCCTTGCGTGATCTGCTTACCAATCGTATGCAGAACAAAACAACTTCTATACCTAGTCAACAACACCGACGAAGATTAGCGTCTCACAAACCGCCCCAAGGCCCGGACGGACAGTGTTTGAGAAGGTATTCTTTTCGTCCTGATTGCCCACATACAACTAGCCGTGCCGGAGGAGCCAAAAGGCCACCCACCAACAACACGGGAGGGCACACAGAACAAGGAAGAAGGCAACTCGATAGGCAAAAGGGGAAGATACGTCGAGGTTGTGGCCTTAGTGAAGAGCTACATCCGTTGGAAAACTAGGCTAGGCTCTAGCTGAAAAACATAGGGCTCAAGTAGGATGGGTCTGTTGGTTTGTAACACCACTAGGGAAGCCTTTTCACAAGACAAAGAGGTAGATATTTCCGGAGTTCCTAGCTGCACAACCCGCACCGACCTAGCAGCCACCACAAGGGTAGCCACGCCCTGCCGAACATGCGAGCCACAAGTGGCAGCGGTGATTCTTCCGTGGGTATCCCCTGTGATGTGCTGCGAGACACATCCTCGTGAAAGTCCACAAAGGACGGCACCCTGCCCGCCGGGCCAAAGGCCGTCTTGCCCCCCCTCATCCACTATGAGTAGGCACATTTGAGTGCGGAAGTAAGGCCGGTCAAAGGGGATGTTAGGGCATAGAGCAATGCCCATCTTCAGTGTGTGCAGGTCATAACCAAAGCCCTCCTTGGCGTTGAGCATGTCCGAGGCCCGGCGTTCCATTTTGGCCTTCAATGCACCCCGTTGGCGTTTCACCACTTGCACGGGGGACCCCAGGAGACGATTCTTTGCGGCATCTAGACCCTAGAGAGGGTCATCGCATAGTCGTATACCTCTTGAAGATGGGAGTAGACCCCATGCAAGGATTCTTTGGAGGGTCTACACCCTCCAAAGTGGCGTTGCTTGGCCTTGTAACCCTTGTAGAGAGGGGTAGACCCGATGGGAGGATTCCCCTCACGTTCTAGACCCTTCAACGCGATGACCGTTGGGAGGGTCCAGACCCTCCGAAAAGTCATCTCATGCGGTCTACTCCACTGTACAAGGGTTGCATCCTTGGTACCCGGATGAAAAGTAGCACTGTTCAAAATTCATTTTTCATAAATGAACCATTCCTAAATGAACGATTCGTAAATGAACCATGAAATATGAATGGCTTTTATGAACACTTCCTTGCCCACAATTTTTGTTATGTTTGGCCCTTACTCTGTCTTTACGGAGCTCAACATGACGCTTGTTCGGCTCAGTGGTGCCACCATCCTTCGCGACAGCAAGTGTGCCAACATGTTGGCCCAAGGGATGTCATCATCCCCCCTCATCCTGGCCCGTTTCTTGGAAGCAATGGAGCACACTCCCCTCATGGCGATCCACGAAAGCAGAGTGCAGGCCATCCGTACGTATGCGGAGCGCCCTCTCTCCCGCACCCTATTTGATAGGGCTCCTTTTGGAGTTGGGTGAACCCCGGTCCGGCTTCGGTATGCTGATTGAGACTATCACCCGCCGGGATGGCGCCTACACCGCTCGCACTGGGCTGCTGTTCCCACGGCCCATCCCCACACGGGACCAATTTGACGCAATTTGGAAGTCGTTGACCGCTCATCTTGCGTTGTCCCACCTAGTGGATTGTGCCGACCCCCTGGCATCGGGTCGGTGAAGGCCCCTATGGTCGTGGGCACAATACGTGCAATCCCTGCCAGCCCTATGCCAATCCGTTGACTAGGCATGTCCCCTCACCTTTGTGGTGCGGAGTTCATGGGTACTTGTGCGCCGGTGGGATTTGGTCGCAGCTATTGATTGGTCTATTGAACCATGGGGTAAAGGCGAGAATACCCACCTTCTTGTGGGTGGTCGGCCGTCAAAGGGGGCAGGGATATGGTCGCCCTTCGCAAAATTTGGGCTTAGGTGATGCAAATTTGCAGCCTGCATTTTCTTTTTCATATGATGTTCATAATTTGGCCGTTCACAAATTGAGCAAACCGTTCATAAAATGCCGCGTTGCCAATTTATGAAGTGTGAAAGCGTTTTATGACCACAGGTCCTGCAGTCCATTATTGCTGCAAAAAGTTTTACTTGTGCGACAGCTGCGTTCCGGAGGCATTCCACCTTGGGGGGGACCAACCGTGGCTGCGGCGGCCGCTAGGCATCAACTTGGCTCCCCAAGTGGGGAGTATTTTCAATCAAGCTGTGCGGGACAATACGGCCAAGCGGTGGAATGGCGTCGAAGTGTAGTGGACAACCGAGTCCAACACCACCAATTATTGTCGGTATCGGGTGACCGGCAAAAGTTTGGATGCGGCAGGATGCACCGCCGAGCCGCTGCTAGTCATCGCCAAAAGCTCGGTATTTTTGTGTTTTTCGCACCGTTGCATGGCCATGGGTCACCCTTTTGTGGCCTTTTTGGAGGCCGAGGTGGGAAATCATCCGCCTAAGGCCGCAGGGGAGGTAAAGGAACTTGTGTACCGGAACCGGTGCGGGATGCGTTTGGGGGCGCACAACACACGGGATGGGGAGGAGGCCCACAACCTTTTGTGGGCCTAGGAACAGATTGCGCTCCTTCTTGCATACGCCGAGGAGGGCCCCACGTGGCAAGCGGTTTCGGGGTCTCTGATCATTGCTACGCACTCACCAGTTCTAGTTGTGCTGGATAGTGGGTGCTCCCCCAATTCCCCCCTTTTTATGTCGGCCGACGTGGCGTATGTCACTCTGCCCTGGGCATTTCGCCGCCTTTTGTAGCACCGGATCCGGCACAATGGTGCGGGGGGGGGGGGGGGGGCTGGCTGTATACAGTATATAGAGGAGTGGCATGGACATGGAATCCCCATCGGGGAAAATCCTCGTCCCTCATCCCCGAAGCAATTGGTGCTGGGGACTTGAAAGAGGGCAAAGTTTTTATGGGCCCGCGGGGTGCCTTGATGTGTGATTCCCATTGGGAACTATGCTTTCTCCGTTGGATGGAAAAAGGGTGGGTGAAACTGCACCGCTCCGGCCGCAAATCAGTTTGCATCCCATAGTCGGAATCCACTTTTGGGGGGGGGGGGGTGTACGACCCTGGGCAGGAGGCCTCGTATGAGGGGGCCGTCAAGGGCCTCAGCATCACCCGACCCATCAACCCCCTTGGCGTGGCAGCCCCGGCCACTAGCAGCACTGCAGCCCTGGCGGGCGCCCACCACGGCGCCCCCGCCAGTGCCGTGCATTTCAGGACCGCCCTGGAAGCCATGGGCTCCATTGGACCAGAGCCCAATTTCAAGGTATTCACGTTCATAATTGGTTCATAATTCTTTCATAATTCACTGTTCAAGATTCAGCGACGCTGCGTTGCCCATTTTTGATTTTTGAACGGGTTTTATGAACGCATATTATGAACGCATTTTCTGAGCTGTATTGACACGGATCCTAGACGTGGAGGTGAACCCGGAAGACGCCGTGGGGGTTCGCATTCGCTACCGGGTCCAGTTTGCTGAGTTCACCATCGCCCTTTGCGCCGTGTACCACCTCCTAACCCGGCATTGAGGGTGCTCCATTTTGTCCGGGTTGCGCGAGTGGGAAAGGTCCCGCCGCCTCCCGGACACTTTGACGGTGAATACGCAGTGTTGCGCTAGCATTGGTCCCTTGGGGTTGGAGGGCTGTGGTGATGAGGAGATCGTGCTGTCCAGTTGTGGGTTGACGCCCCCTAGCCCCTAGACCCACAACCCCTCCCTAGCAAAGCCCCCCCCCCCCACCGAGAAACCCCCCCCCCTGTCCCCAAACCAACCAAACCCAAAAAGTGCCCTGGTGGCAAGTGCTAGTTTCTCGAGTTGAGTACCTTCTCATCGTTGGACCACGCAGTCCCCCATGGAATGGGAAAGGAGGTAAACGGGAAGCAGC
>OZ038381.1:32720872-32729548 GCA_964036045.1 Eutreptiella sp. 'Long Island Sound 2002' | reverse complement strand
TAGAGTGACATGATGGTTGTTCACCTCTGTGAAAAACTTGGTCTTCTGTATTGCATGTCTCAGTTGGGTACGTGGGTGGGTGGGTGGGTGGGTGGGTGTCAGACCCCCCCCCCCCCGGGGGGGGGGGGGGGCATTTGTCGGTCTGTGGGTATGCCAAAATTCTGGGTGGGTGGGTCCCTGAATTAACCCCCCCCCCCTAGGGTGGCTAAGCAAAACCCTGGCCTCGTTCCGCAACAGTGGCCCTATGGGAGCAACAGAAGGTTGTTGCTGCTGCCAAGAAGCCCCAAAAAGAAGCCTAACCCCCGAACTGGATGCTGACATGCCGGCCGAGCTAGCACCCAAGTTCGCAAAGCCCGATCCCCAAGCCTGAGGCTAAGCGGCCTAAAGCCGCCCCTCAGATGGCCCCCATGGAGGTGGATGCCCCAGCGCACTCCCCGGCCTAACCCCCAGCCCCACCCCTTGCCCAAACCCATGCCCAGGCCCTAGATGGGGGCGAGATCCAGGCCACCCCGCCCCCCCTTTGGGAGGACCTCATAGCCCCCAGCTCTGAGGTGCAGGGCAGCAAGGACAAGGAACCACGAAAAACAATGAAGTGGACATAATAAATTGAAAATTGGGCAATTTTTTGTGCCCTTGCTTTGTTCATAAAACGCGTTCATAAAACAATCGCCGTGTTCACAAAACCAGTTTTGAATTATGAATCGAGTTATGACTAGAATTATGAACAGGAGAGTATGTTTTCGTATTTTGCATAAGCTAGCCAAAATGGCAAGATTTACAAGAAATCCTTGCCCCGCAAACAAAAACTCACCCGGAGGGTGTTGACCCAGCCCCAGGTTTTGAACAAAAATGGCCCATGGGTACCTTGACAAGAGCAAAATGCATTCATTTTTCGAAACAAGGCTTTATGAACAAAACTATCTTGCATCCAGGCACCAAGGGCAAGGCCACAGGGGGCCATTTGGGCTGTCTAGACCTTGCAAAACACCATTGTGTGGGATCTACTGCATTGTGCAACGGGTACAAAGCGACGGAAGTGTTGGCGGTCGGGGCCTTAAGCGCTGTAGGAACGTTACCGCTTTCTTGCACCTCCGCGAGCGATCCTGGAATCCATTTTGGGCAGGACGTGGGCGGAGAACACCACCACCGCCTCAAAAGTATCTGGGGGGACACCCACCCACGTAGCGTGTCGCCCACATACCCCTGGACTCTTGCTTTCCCAGCCCGTCGCCGATGCACCCGCACTGCCACATCACCTTTGCGGACCGCATCGCCTGAGAAAAGCTTATAGGGCTACTCCACCTGCTGGCAAGGGTCCACCTCCACCTAATGCTCTTGCAAATTGACAAAATCTGTGTCGTGCAAGATCAAGTACGTCACAAGCTGGCCCAACTTGCCCTCAGTACTAGTGCAGTTGACCCCAAGGAAGCGTGGCGCACAAATGTGCGCACCCGTGGCCGACGATGGTGGGAAGGAGCACTCGGAGAAGAAGGTAGAGAGGAGGGAAACCGATTGGTGCATGAACAGCCACGGGACGGGTGACGGCGGAGCACAAGGGTGCCACCCAGGGTGCACCCCACAAGTCGAGAACATTGGCCGTTCCCACCCGCCTACCACTGAGCCCCGAGACCTCCAGACAAGTGTAGCACAAATGGGACAAGACGATGGCATATGCCCCTTATGTATGCTCGGTGCAGAGAAGACCACCCAACACCGGCTCACCAAAGGGCAAGCTCCATACAGTCGAGTACCCTGATAGACACCCACATAAGGAGCAAGCCTCCCCCCGCCGCGAGATTGCGGGGATGCATAGGGGGGGCTGGCAGCAGGGCATGAGATACCTCGCTACATTGGTATCCCCACTCGGCGGACCCAGGCACTGACGGGACAGCCGCCACTGAGGCCCAAAGGTCTAACACGTTGCCGCCCCAGACCCCAAGTATGGACGGCAACATTGCCTTTCTACACGCCAGACGACGCCCAAAAAAGATGCACCCACACTAGCACCGTGGACAGACAAAGCATAGGAAGAGAGGGCACCGTTGCCCAATCGGCGACCTCGGCAAAGCGGGCGAGCACATGAACCACCGACTAACACTCCAATGAGAACCCTGGACTCCAGATGGGCGCTTGCAGAGGGCTCCAAGGTCACCCAGCAACAGCAGCAGGGGTGTGAACGCCAATTGGGAGCCTAACAAGCGCCGAGTTTAACAATCGCTAGCAGCAAGTCCGTCGTGGACCGAAGGGTCTCGGGGCTTGAAGAAGTATGTGTGGGGAAGCCAACCTTGTCCGGGGATCCATCCTAGGACACTGTGTCGCCGGCCCGGCCCGCCCACGCCGCGTAAATGCATACGAAAAGCTGCAACGAGGTTGACACGAGGCGGGCATGGTTGAGGATCAATTGGAAGGCACCAAGGTCGCAGCGGACGGTGACACCGAACTCCTCTGCACCCTACGGCCGCTGGTACCTGGCTGCAGCTCCAGCCATGAAGATGGGCTCCTCATCAAGGAACTCCGTCTGCATCTCGTCGCGTAGTCAGAACACTAGCTCCTTCAAGAACAGCCGTGCGTATGACCGCATAGGTGTTCTCACCTGGGATGTTTGGGCGCTGACAATCTACCAATAGCTCTTTTAAGTCAAACATCAGTTGCAGATGGCGGCAGGGGCTGGGCGGAGGGAGTGCACCCATGCACTTCCAACGTCTTGCACTCAAGACGAGAGGTGGGTAGTCAGAGGAGTGAGCTACTTTACATCTGCCAATCTGCCAACCGCCCGCTGGGCCCTCCGGACTGCCCTGAGCGCGGGCACAACACAGCCGCTCCAAACCATGGTCACAACCCGCTATGAGCGGAACCCATGCACCACCCGATGTCAGGGCCCCACCAACCCACCAACCGGTGCGAGACAGAGAGGACCCCTTTTTGAGCAAAAGCACCCCATGAACATGCTTGTGCGTGATTGATTGTATCATCTATGTTCCCCGTGCCTCTTGGGTGTGCCCGGCTGAGTGGTGAATCGCGCGTGCATGGATGTGGTTGTGTAATATAGGCACATCTCACAGAAGCATGCCCCAAACTAGCCATCAAGACACATAGATGGCCACGGTGATAGCATTGAAGAAGGCCGCACGGGTAGCCACCATGGTGACGGAGACAGGTCCATCCCAGCACTAGTCCGCCTCGCACCGGGGCAATACCGTGCGGCACCATAGGGAGGGAGTAGTCTGCATAATCAGTGCAGAGCAAATGATAAGGCGGCAACATGCCAGGGCGGGCACCGCGCTTCTCAACATTTTGGCTAAGACGGGGCGGACTGTTCACCGCAACACGTGCCTTTGTTGGCTCGACAGGAGATGCACCCACTGCCCTTGCGGCGAGGGCACCTTGGTAGGGGGCCCAAAGTGAGCTAGATTGTGCGAGGGGGTTGGCGGGAACTCACAACGGATGACGAGGACGAGGCGGCCGCTTGAGGCGCGGCTTGGCGGGGAGTATCGCGCCCTCCAATCGACCCAACCCTCCTGCCCCTTCACTGCGAAGCGCTACACTGAACCATCGCACACCATGACTCCCACAAGTAGGAAAGACCAGGCATCCGGACCCCGGTACAGTTGGTGGAGGCAGAGGGCTACAGCACGCGGGCACTCCACACCAGCCAAGCGCCAATTTGATCGAGTGCTTGGGGGGCTTGGTCAATGCAAACCGCGGGCTCTAGGGTGATCCTCACCCACGTCGGAGAGCGCTCTAGCCAGTGGTACATCACGTGGGCGGGGCGATCATGTTTGCATGGCTGTCCCAATACTTGGCCGCCTTCTTCAATGACTTGGTCCGGCATGTGGTGGGCTTGGTTGTTCGTGGCGGTACACCATCAGGCCGTCACATAGTGGCAGGCAGAGGCGGTGGGGCAAAGCTCATTGTTTGCGGCAGAGCGTGTGCAGAACAATTCACTTGCCACGACACAATCAACATGTCCACACGAGTGGGTTGTTGAAGCCTAATGTTTGTTTTTAGTTCCTCATATCATGCCCTTGCAACTCTCTCCCAACTGACAGTGTGTGAGAACATTCTCATCCATTCTGCTCCGGTCGAGATTGTGCGTGTACCATGATGGATGCGTAGTGGGGCTAGAGGTATTGGATGTGCCGAGGAGTGGCGGTGCCACCCTCCGACTTCGTCAATGCTAGCTAGCGGCCATTTGTGAGCGGCGGTGTGTGGCGGGGTGGGGCCTATGCGCCATGAGTTCTCTAGAAATGCTAGTGTGCCGAGCCCTTGTTGCGTGGCAAGGGGTAGGCGTCGCCCCTGCCTCTCAAGTGTACGCCCCGTTCTATCGTGCCCATGTCTCATCCGCACCCCTATGCCTCCGGTGAGTACGGCCGTGAGCCCGATGCCGCCCCTAATTCGCTATCCAGGGCAATTGGGTTGAGCCAAAGTTGGTTGGAGGCGTAGTGCAGCAGCCGGCCGTTCGCAGGACCCGCCTTAGCCACTAGATGGGGTGGGGGCCTAGTGTTTTTATTGTGCTCCGAGGGCCCAAGGGTGTGGTTTGCCAAGGGCCACCATTAGCGAACATGCTTGGTTGCAAAGCTGATGATTTCAATATTTGCCCCAGGGTAGCTGTTGCCTCACGGGTGGTTGGCCTTAACACGCTGCCCGCAATCTGTTCCTGGTGGATGGGACCACGTGCCGTACGACCCTTTGATGACCCTTTGTGTCATGGGCTTGGGCCCATGGTGGGCAGTGCCAGTACCCAGTTGAGATCCGGTTGGTCATTTGGCAATGTTTCCTCCCCTTCAAGATTGTGCTGTGGCCTAGCCGGTTGTCCCCTTGGTGTTGCAAATTATTGGGAATAACAATGTTGATGACAGCGGATTGATAGACCCACTGTCTGCTAGATATAGGTGCTCGTTGTGTGGGTTGTGAACTAGTGATGAGAACATATTGAGGATAGGGTAGGAGACCGGCCCCAAGGAGGGGGTAGACGGGGGGTTGGGCAGAGCTCTCAGGTACCTGGGTTTGTCAATGGAACTTGTGTTGCGTGGGCCCCCCAAGTGCACTTGATGCATGGGTAGTCAATGTAATGATGCACAAATCTAATGCGAGGAAATATCATGTGCGACATGAACTCAGGGAGCACCGGAACCCAACAATGGGTATGGGTCTCGTACCTTGTTTGAATTGGTGGCTCGCTCCATTACCAATGCCTGTGGTGTACCTCCTCATCTAGAACATTCCTTGTGCATTCTTGTTGGTTTGAATTGTGCAGACAAAGATGTGGACTTCCCCTCTATGTGTCGTAGACATGGCACACAAGGGATGTGTGTGTGGTGGGGTGGGATTGTGGCCGGTATGGTAGTATGTAAGGTGGTAGTTCCACGTGTTGAACACGTTGAATTGAAAAGCATGAACCTCAACACCTGAAAGCCACACTTACAGATTTACTCTAGTTGCACTTGATGCCTGAACAACTCTGGCGGTGGTGACTAGTGGTGCCGCCTTGGGCAAATCCCAGGGACAAAGCTTCATAGGGTCCACGTGTGGGCATTCAACTGTGTTATTCCACCTTGCAGCTTGCGTTCATTTATCGGACCTTGGACATAAGTTATGCCCTTGGCACAATGTTGCCAAGCACACAACTTAGCGGCATCCTCTGCTTTTGGGCATGCAGCTTGGCCATACTATTAGTCTTGGGCGAACGGTCTGGTTGCATTACCATGGTTATGTTGATGCCATGAGATCTAGGAAAGGGGGGGGGGGGGGCTAGAATTCCTACCAAGGGCCCATAAAGCTGGTTACATGGCCACAAGAGTGTGTTGGGGGGTTGGGGGCTTTGAGGAGTAAAGCCGCGGGGCGGGGGCGATAGGCCCAGTGGTGGGCTATGAAGTCATTCCTAGTTCTAGAGAAGCTACATGGGGCCCTGGAGGGCTATTACAGCCGGAGGCGAGCTGTATCTAGTGGTTATGAACCAAGGAATTGGCCCTTGGGCCAATGGCATGCCGTGCTACTCCGCCTTTGGGCATGCTGCTTGGCTGCCTTGTTCCACCCAAGGGGAACCACTAGGCTACATCATTGTACCAAGACATGTTAAGGCTTGCCCATCCACCCCCTTGGTGTTTAGCATTTGCAATGAGGCCAGTTCCACGGGCTCAAGCCCTTGGGTGAGAGGAGGGAAGCTAAGGTGACGTCACATTTGCCGCAATTGCAAGTCATAGGATGTTTGTTTGCAAGTCATTTTGTTGGTAGTTGCTTGGCACTTTCCCTCCAGAACACTGCGGTCAATTGTCGGCGTTGCTAGGAACCAAACATTTATGATCTTTCTCCATCTTGAGGTATCCGGGAAGCCCGGGCTCCCTAATTTGGTCACGAGTCTTCCAACCAAAGATGGGGGCCATTGCACCGCGAGTTCTCTGCCAAATTGGTTCGAATCCTAGCAGTGTGCACTTCACACATGCCACATAGAATGCCATGGGGTTTAATAAGCTAATACACCCCCCACTACAATCGTATGAAACCAACCATTCCTCCCCGTTTTGGAGACCCCGACATAGACCATATTCTCCCATTCCACTTCAACTGGCGCCTTTTCTCCTACTGCCGTCTTCTTGTTTCATTGTATTTCTTGGACACCGCCTTGGCTGAGATGTTGTAGCAATTGTGGGGCCGAATCCATGTGTATTTGATGCATCTATTTCTAGCAAGGGCACATAGCACATTTTTGGTGGCATGCCTAGAATGGACCGGGAGGCCATGTGCCTGGCCATGGACACAATTACCAGCCAACCTAGACCCCTTGAAGTTTGTTTTTTGGACTATTATAGCGGGTTGGAGGGGGGTCTACTATGTTTTCCTCATCTTTGGCGATTTGCACGAAACAAATTTCGCTCCCTAAAGCGCTTACTCTTTTTTTTCCATCATTGGTGCACCAGGAACCCTAGGCCTCCAAGTTCAGCTGCTATTTTCCAGCTGCGGTGCCCATGGAATAAGGCCTAGATGAGATGGGATGGGATGGGAAAAGCACAACCAAGCGGTTTGCCCAAGGGTGGAGTTCCAAATCCACAAGTGCCCTTCTGCCCCTCACATATGCCATGTAGCCATGGGCCACCACACCATTAAAGCACCATTCTCTGCTTGGATATGCGGTCCGACATTGTGCGTCAGCATCTCCACCCAAGATGGCGAAGCAACATTTGCCTGCCAAGCAGAATGTTGCAACCCTGCCGCTTGCACAAAGTCTGACAGCGAATTCATGTGCCCCTCCGGCAGAGATCTTTACATCTAACTACTTTTCAGAGCCTCGCACACCAACGTTGCATGCCTTGTGGGCCCTTTGCTACTAAACTGACAGGGGGAAGGGGCACGAAACCATGGTTGCTTCTTGGTGCATCATGCACTGGCTAGTGGCCAATGGTAGTGGATGCTCGGCACCTTGTTTATCTCATCCATCCATGGTTATTTTGTCATCATGTGCCCAGCATGTTTCCTCCGAAAATTTGGAAAATTGGGAAGGCAGCCGTTAGAATCAATCCAAGAATTTCAGGCTTGGTAAAAAATGCCATTCTTTGCATGTGGCGACTTGTGTGGGCTTGGTATTGAGTCATGGAGCCGTCGTTGGACGTGCACAAGCTGCATAGGGCCATGGGGGGACCTTGTTAGCTTGCATGAGTTGCACAAGATAGTTGCAAGGAGTGCCTTGCCGCCCGGCTGCTCCTTGGGCTTGCCACTTGCCTTCCCTAGATCCCTCCGTTCCACCATCATCTTCTTCACTGGTGCTTGGTGCGGCTGGTGGTGGTAAAAGGAGATGGGTGTTGGTAGAGGGGGTGGGGTGATCCCCAGCCTCGGAGGCCCCCAAGCGCCGTCTAATAGGGGCTCTACATCCAAGGGCTAGACATGGGGTTTAGGTATCCTCTAGACCATGAGGGGTCCCTCACCATGATCCTCTCCATGGGTGCATTCTGGTATTGGTTTGGGGTCCCCACTTTTACCCATTTTTGGGGTGTGTTGCCACCCTAAAAAAAAGGTTTCGAGGCTGGGTGGGATAGTCCGGGGGCTATGCCATGGGGAAAAGGTGTGAGATTTGTGCGTTGGTAGTCAATTTCTTGTTGGCACTGCGCACTTCACGTTTTGGTGGTTCCGTAGGATTGTTTGGAGTTTTTTCACTTTTGCGAGTGTAGATTCTTCACACATTTTCTGTTGGTTGGGCTTTCAGCCTGGTGATCTTCAAAGGGCAACGGAGTATATAGTGGCCCCCCTTTGCTGTAGTTGTGCTCTTCCACTACCTCGATGGCTTTTTGTCACTTTTTGGAAAAAGCGAGCTACTGTGAATTCTTCCAGGGAGGGTGGTACAAATATTGTGGCGGACAGGGTTTTCGATCCCACTATGGTCTCAGAGCCAGGGCACCGTGTATTTGTGGTCGGTAAATTTTTGGGACTTGGAGTGCAAAGAGATAAGTAGCAACTTGTGGGCATCCAAACAACCTAGTTCCGGTGGGCGTTTCAATGTTGTTGGAGTGATGTGTTTGTTCCGTGGCACTGCAGCTTGCTAATTGCCCCCTTAATTCAAACACCTTTCACCTGCGCTTGGGGCGCAACGCTGAATGTTGTGCACAAGTTCCTTTTGCTTTCCTTGAAGCATCGTTGAGGTGACCTCCTGCGGAGCAGTCTGCTTCGAATAGTATTATGCACAGG